>SKCR01030202.1:0-43121 GCA_019454045.1 Zanthoxylum bungeanum
AATAATATTCGATATTATAATTATCAACTAAAATAATTAAGTGTTATTGGATAACATTGATTATTTACTTTGACCAAATTGGATAAATTGGATTAATCTAAAATCACACAAGGGCTTTATCATAATTTCAAAAATATCTCTACCATTTGAGGATATTTTGGTAATTACAACTATGTAATTATAGGTGTATTTGGCTTGATTTAATTGGATTAAATCAAAGTGTTAGATAAAGGTGATTAGTCACACCTAAATATACACATTTGGACAAATTGGATTAAGCCAACCTAATACTTGATTAAAACTCTTATTAATTAAAAATTACTTAAGTCTTGCTATAAATAACAAGCTTCAGGAAGGTTTTAATTAAGCTAAAGATAAGCTAAATAAGCTTGATAAGCTTAAGCTTAAGAAAGCTAAAACAAGCAAGAGTTAGAGAAATTAGCCTAAGTTAGATAAGTGTTTAGAGAAACTTTGGAAGATCTTTACAACGTTTCAACAAGGATAAATCAAGATTGGATCTTGGAGTGAAGCTTGCTTGCATTGGAATTAAGATTGGATCTTGGAGTCAAGCTTTCTAAACCTTGAAACTTCTCCAACCATTTCTGTAAAGGAGAAGGAGTTGGATCTTTGTATCAAGCTTACTAGGTAATATTTGATCTTCTCCTAACCTATGCTATTCATTAGTGAGTTTTCATTAGTGAGACATTTAGTGATGAATTATGTATTGGATGCATAATTACATAACTTATAGTTGAAATTAGGCTGATGAATTGTGTTAGGATGTTTTGGAAGTATAAACACAAAATGCTTGTAATTAGGTCAAAGATGTTCATATTGGACAAGGAACAATTAATTAGAGTTTGAAACTTTAGATTAAAGCTTGGAGCTATGGCTATCATTCTAGAATCACTTGACCATTTTTGAGTGACCTAGAATTGTTCATGAGTCATTTCATTGTGGGATTCTAAATTGGTTTGTGTTTTGATTCAAACAAATGCATATATATTTTTAGAACACATGTATGTTAGTTTATAACATGTGTTGATGGTGGTTATGATGCTAAAATTGGATTTTAGGTGTATTGAAGTATTAGGATAAAATTGAAAGTATTTAGTATTGGTTTGAAGTTGAAATTGCTCAATGCCTAGGGCAGCATCGTGACTCTGACCTTCTAGTGTCGTAACACCAAGCATCAGACCTTGGAGCGTCGTGACGCCCATTCTTCCACGTCATGACACCGAGACGTTCAGCTCTTGTATTTTCTCTCGCACTTTGGGGCGTCTTGACGTCTGAGCTTCAGCGTCACAACGCACAGAGCTGATGAACACTAAAACTTTATTTTTTCCGTTCCGGAGTTTACAGATTCTGATTTGGTCCCAGTTATCTCCTATGGAATCGAAACAGAATGTAGTTATATATAAAATATTTTAAAATACAGCCATACTAGATATCCAAGGGTTAGACCCAATTCTGCTATGCGGGGCACCGATCCGACCCTATGGGTTCCACATCTGCCCCAACAGATGACCTACCTCAATACGATCGAAACTCATGGAGCTCGAATTGACAAGCGAAATCAGGTGACCATGATCATGGAAACTCTTCCAAAGAGTTTCCTGTAGTGTAAAAGCAACTATATTATGAACAAGTTGTCTTTTACTTTGACTTAGTTTTTGAATAAACTCACCCATTACGAATCCATGCTAGTGGATTCTCGTAAGCCCAGTGGAGAGGAAAATGTTACCGAATCTTCTAAATCTGCCAAGAGAAAGAAAAAAGGAACTTGGAAGGCTAAGGCAATGCCTATGAAGAAGAACAAGAAACGCTCCAAGGATGCCAAGCAAAAGGGAAAGTGTTTCCATTGCAACAAAGATGGCCATTGGAAAAGGAACTGTCCTAAATACCTTGCTGAGCTAAAAGAGAAGAAGGCTACAAGTAAATACGATTTACTTGTTATCTAATCTCTATTAGTTGAGGATGATAAATTCGCACGGATTGTTGATTCTGGAGCCACTAACCATGTTTGTTCTTCTTAACGGCTACATGATTCATGGAAGGACCTTGCTGAATGTGACTACACCATGATGGTTGGTACATAGGATGTCGTTTCAGCAAAAGCAGTAGGAGTTTCCAGTTTAAGCTTTTTAATAATAGTTATTTATGTTTGAACAATGTGTTATTTATTCCTGGTTTTCGCAGGAATTTGATTTATGTTTCTAAACTTTTGGATGATGGTTTTTCCGTTTCTTTTAATAATAATTTGGTTATTATTGGTAAATGGATTAACTATATGTACTGGTAACTCTGAAAATAATTTATATGTGTTAAGACCGTTAAAACATAATTCATGCTCAATACTGAAATGTTTAAGGTTGAAAAACCTAAAATAAAATGGCAAAAGATTTCTCATGATGACACATGTGTGGAATCTTAGACTTGATCATATTACCATTGACTGGATAGATAGGTTGATAAAGAATGGAGCTTTAAACCAGTTAAAGCTTGATATTTTGCCAGTCTGTGAATCTTATCTGGAAGGAAAGATGACCAAGAGACCTTTTACTAGAAAAGGTATAAGAGCCAATCAACCACTAGAGCTAATACATTCGAACGTCTATGAACCGATGAATGTAAGAGCCCGATGTTGTTATGAATACTTCATCATATTTATTGACGATTATTCCAGATATGGGTACATTTACTTAATGCAGCACAAGTCAGATGTTTTTGAAAAGTTCAAAGAGTATCGTACTGAGATTGAGAACCAATTAGGTAAGACGATCAAAACTCTACGATAGGATCATGGAAGAGAATACTTTGATAGATATTTCGAGGAATTCTTAGTTGAGCATGTGATAGTATCCCAGCTCACAGAACCTGGAACACCACAGTAAAATGGTGTTGCAGAGAGGAGAAATCGGACCCAAGTAGACATGATAAGATCTATGTTTAGTTATAGTTCACTGCCTATTTCATTATGGGGATATGCATTAACAACAATGTATATCCTTAATGTATTTTCATCTAATTCTGTTCCTAAGACTCCCTTAGAATTGTGGAGTGGTCGTAAAACTAGTTTACAATATTTTCGCATATGGGGGTGTCCAGCACATGTGCTAAAGAATAAGACTACTAAGCATGAGCCATGTTCTCTGGTAAGGGTTTGTTTAATTTTGTAAATAAAATCCTAAGAATAAATGGTTAAGTTAGTTTCCTTTTTACCCTAACTCATTTTGTGTCAAACCCTAACCACTATAGTTATCATTTTCTCTCAAGAGTTGAAAGAAAAGAATAAGAACAAAAATAAAAACTAAAATTCTTGTTGTTAGTGTCCTAGACATGCACAAGGTCTCTAAACATGATATGTGTGTGAATAAATCAAATGGAGTTGCGGAAATACTCACTTTGATCGGATGAGAAAAATTCAAAACTTTCTTTGAAGATGAAGCTCCAAGCTTTGCATTTGAGTTCCAAACTCTTGGGTGAGTTTCCCTATCACCTTTCTTTGACTCCTTTAAGTGCTAGCTTGAACAAAAATTGAAGGAAAATTTTCTCCTCCAAGAAGACAACTTTCGGCCAAGAGAGGATGTGAGGGAGATAGTGAATAGTTTTTCCAACTAGTTACCAAACTTGTAAAACTGTGTTTACTTTTTGACTTCCAAAGTGCAATAAATATTGCCAACCACTTCCATCATCTTTTGACAAGTTGATGTAAGTTAGAGTGGGTCCCACCACTTTAAATTCCAAATTTATGTTGGCTTTTACAACACACTTTGGGCCCGGTTCGTTTAATCCGACTAAACGAATTTTCCATAGCTAAATAATTAAATACAATTTAATTAAATAATAATGCCTCGCAAAATTATTACGAAAGTTGCTTACGAATTAATTCCAAATTAATTCGTTCGCTTGAATTAAAATCCAATTTTAATTCCGTATTGAAATCCAATTTCAATTAATATATCTAATATATTATTTTAGCCCATATAAATAAATTAAATAGTAAAATCCAATTTAGCTATTAAATTTACTTTGCCGATTAATTCCAAATTAATCATGTTCTCTCTCTTCTAGACGAATTTAATCCCAGATAAATTCTTGACGCAATTAATCCCAGATTAATTTTCTGTCTCATAATTAATCCCAGATTAAATCTTTCCGTAATAAATCGCAGATTAATTTTCTCTCTCATGATTAATCCCAGATTAATTATGTTCGAGTCAAATGTCATCGGTGAATCTTTGGGAAGCAACCCAAGAGATCCCTGGATATGGTGGCAGTAAATATGGTCATCGGACTATCTGAACACGTGCATACCCGGTACCACGTTCTTACCGATTTACAAGACATGGTTGGCTTCTAGCAAAGCACTGTGCCTACCTAATTCTCCATAAATATATTCAACATGGAATATATATAATCTGTATCAGGAGTAGTATATAATGTATTGCGTATTACGATCCAGTATCAGATGTCACATGCTAGGCCTAGGGCTGGAATTTTGTCTGCCCCGTATGAATCATATATCAGATCATCATCAACTAGTCTCTATAATCGGATAATCATGACCTAGTCATACTGTCCCGATAGCTGCACCATTTAAGAGTACTAGTTCTGTATCCCTGTGTGATCATCGTCTCCATATGACTGAAGTGATACTTTCATCTTGACATCACACCCAATACACTAAGATTCTCAATAAACCCAGAAGAGGTGTACACAAAACCTGTTAAAGCTCCGGACGACCAAAACCAAAGCATACTGATTGTCGCAAGTATTAGCGATGCAAGTTTTAGGTTAAGACCACATACACCTACCCTGATTCGGATTCCCATAGACACATAGTTATACTACTAATGAGATTCCGAGGGGTCTATCCAAAGCGAAGCTGTTCCCGGTCCAACGGCTAACAGAACCTCCTATCACACTTGCATAAGTATCCAATACTTAAATATATGAGAACTATGTCGTTAAGCTTCCATAACGCGCACAAGTGTAATACTAGCCTATTCCGCATTATCGATGTTCAGTCTCGATAATACTACGACTATAGATATTTAATGATTAAACCTTTTGTGGATTAATATTGTCTCATATCTTATTAATCTGGTACTAATCATATGGATTTTTATCATTTATATATCCAAGTAATCCAATTACAAAATGATAAAAGTGCAATTTCCTTTGTCACATAGTTAATTTATACAAAAACACCATGTCTTTTACAAATAGTGATGCTATGGGTCATAATTGTCCAACAATCTCCCACTTGGCCTATAGCCAATCACGCAAGTGTCCAACACTTGAACTATGTACGGGTCGCTCAAACTTTTGCTGGGAAATAGCTTTCGTCAGTGGATCTGCAAGGTTATCATCTGAAACAATCTTTCGATCTTGACATCGCCACGATGTATGATCTCATAAATAAGATGAAATCATCGAAGTACATACTTGGATCATTGATGAGACTGTGATTCCTTAGCCTGCGCTGTAGCCCAGCTCAGCTGCTAACAGAACTACTCATAATCCAATTAGGAATTTTATAGATCCAAAATGCTTATTTTATTGCCTCAGTCGCAGCAATGTATTCCGCTTTTGTTGTTGAATCGGAAACAATATCTTGCTTGGAAGATTTCCAGCTTACTGTTCCATTATTCAAACAAAATATGTACCCTGATTGCGACTTACAGTCGTCCTTATCGGTTTGGAAACTTACAACGTGATCTCAGTCACCTCAAGTTCTCCATCTCCATAAATTAAGAAAACATACTTAGTTCGTCTAAGATACTTAAGGATGTTCTTAACATCAATCCAGTGACCATCACCTGGATCGGCCTGATTGTGACTACATATGCTCAAAGTGTATGAGACACCAGGTCACGTACATATTATGGCATACATGATCGATCTGACTGCTTAAGCGAACGGGATCCGATTCATTGCATCTCTCTCATCTTGAGTTTTAGGACACATGTCCTTAGATAGAGAGACGCCATATTATACTGGAAGCAGTCCCTTCTACGACTGATCCATGTTGAATCTCTTCAACACTGTCAATGTACGACTTCTCAGAGAGTGCCAACAACTTTTAGATCTATCCCAGTAGATCCTTATTCCTAGAATAAATGTTGCCTCTCCCAAGTTTTTCTATGGAGAATTTTAATGAAAGCCAAGCTTTCACCGATTTTAATATGGGAATGTCATTGCTAAGAAGCAATACATCATCAACGTATAGGACAATCATTGTCATTGTGCTCCCACTAACCTTCTTATATACACAAGAATCATCTTCGTTTTAAATGAAACCATATTGTAATATGATCTCATCAAAGCATTGGTTCTAAGAACGCAATGCTTGCTTCAATCCATAAATGGATCAATTTAACTTGCAAACCTTGTCTGTATGTTTTGGCACGACAAAACCATCAGGCTATTGCAAATAAACATCTTCCAAAAGGTTTCCGTTAAGGAAAGCGGTTTTGACATCCATCTGCCATATTTCGTAATCGAAATATGCATCAATAGCAAGCAGTATCCGAATGGATTTCATCATGGTAACGGGTAAAAGGTTTCATCGTAATCGACACCATGTTGATGACTATACCCTTTCGCTACAAGCCTAGCTTTGTACGTTTATATGTTTCCATCTATATATGTCTTCACCATGAAGACCTATTTGCTACCAATAGGCACAATGCCTTCTGATACATCAATCAGTGTCTAAACTTGGTTGGTATACATGGAATCCATTTTGGATTTCATGGCATCTTGCCATAAAGCGGAGTCGATACCTTGTATCACTTCCTTATACGTAGCCGGTTTATATCCCTCAATAAGATTAGTATCTACATGAGGTGAGATCAGAAACCATAACTCTTAGGTTGTTTTCTGACTCTCCCGACCTACGCGGTTCTTGTGTATTAAAAGATTGTGGAACAGTCTCATCTCTGATGAACTGTTCGTGTTTTTCTTGAGAGGATCGGTGCTAGGAACAGTATCACTCCGATTTTCATTGAGTTCTACTTTTCTCCCACTTACCACTGCATTTAGGAATTCCTCTAAGAAAAACCGCATGGAGAACAACAAATATTTTGTTCTCTTATGGGTTGTGGAAATATTATCCTTTGGTTTCCCTAGGATAACCAATTACAAATAGGCACTTATCCGATTTGGGTTCTAGTTTGGCACCATCTAAACGTTTAATATATGCCCTGCATACCCAAATCTTCTGGAATGAGAAACCCGGTTTCTTTCCTGTCCATATTTCATATGGAGTATGTCTAACAAACTTTGACGGAACCTTATTCAAAATAAGTATTGTATTGTTCAATGTGTATCCTAAGAAGGAAATTGGTAGCTCAGTGCGACTCATTATTGACCTTACCATGTCCAACAATTTCGGTTTCTTCGTTTAGACACACCTTTAATTGAGGTGTTCCAGGAGGAGTTCACTGTGAAAGAATACCAAATTCTTTTAAGTAATCTAGAAACTCATTGCTCAAGTATTCTCCGTCACGTTCCGACCGTAATATTTTAATACTTTTGCCGGTCTGTTTTTCTACTTCGTGTCGAAACTCTTTAAATTTCTCAAAAGTTTTCGACTTGTGTCTCATAAGATACACATAACCATAACGCGATGCAACATTCATAAAGGTTACGAAGTATTCATATCCATCTCAAGTCTTGCTAGACATAGGCCCACATACGTCACCATGAACGATGGCTAACAGCTCGGTGGTACGTACACCCTTATCACTAAAAGGTGTTTTAGGCATTTTGCCTAATGAATAAGATTCATAGACATCATATGAATTAGGATCAAATCCGTCCATGTATCCACTCTTCGAAAGTGTGGATATACGAGTCTTGATAATGTGTCCCAAACGACAATGCCACAGATAAGTTTCATCCGTGTTACTCAATTTGAGCTTTTGTTTGTCATGTTATATGTTTGAGATTCGTTTATATTCAAAATATAAAGACTATTATTAACTCTGCTGTACATATGAAAATGTCATCTTTATATACAAAAACCCCAGTGTTCATGAATACAAAGGTATACCCGCATCGGGTTACGCTAGATACAGAGATGATGTTCCTTAGTCAAACTATGTACATAATAGCAGTCACCTAATGTAATTACATGCCCCAAGGGCACCTACAAAACATAGGTCCCAACGGCCAAAACAGCGACTCTCGTCCCATTTCCGACTCGTAGGTCGATCTCACATGAAGCCAGTATCCTGCTAATCAGCAGATCCTGCACATCAGTACATATGTGAGTACCATATCCAGTATCAAAAATCCAATTTTTTAAAAACTAATAGTGGACATGTTTATAACAAACATACCTGAAGCCGGAGCCTTGCCCGTCTTCACTTCCTTCAACTCCACCTTGTACTCATGATAGTCATGCTTCCAGTGACCCCGTTTGCTACAATGTAGGCAGACGTCTTAGGATATGTCTTTAGTCTTCCCAGAAGACTGTGATGATTTGGCATTGCCCTTTTTCTTCCTTTTATTCACACCCCCAGAAGCCTTCGGCCAAGCCTTAGCCTTCTGGGATGTCGAAGTACGGTGCGCCTCGCGCTTCTTGCCCTTCAGAAGCTCTGGCTCTACTTCTTTCAGCATCGCCATTAACTCTCCAAGAGTCTTCTCTTGGTTCATCATATTATAGTTCATGATGAACCCACCCCAGCAGTCGGGTAGAGACTGTAAGATCAAATCTATGGAAGTCTCGGCCTCGAAGGTTATGCCCATCTGACCTAGATATTCGATGTCAGCAATCATTTACGACACATAGTGCTCGATAGATGTACCATCTGATATACGCGAGCGAAAGAGCTTCTTTTGCAATTCGTATTTCTGAGATCTAAGATTAGACCTGTGAAGATCCTTCAATTTCAACATCACACTATAAGGGTCCAATAATTTGTTCTGACGATGAAATTGAGGAGTCATTGCGGCAAGAATTATAGATTGAGCGCTAAACTTATCATCACGATGAGTCTTCTAAAACTCATGCTCTACTGTTTTCTCAACTCCAGGCTCAGGCCCGAGAGGTTTCTCTATGACATAGAGTAACTTCTCGGCTCCCAGGACTATCCTGAGGTTCATCTCCCAATCTGGAAAATTGGAGCCATTAAAGACATTATCGCCCATGACGATGTCCCTAACGCTAATCTTTCCAGCCATCTCGGTTTCAATAGTCCAACTATTCAATTAACGATATCGGGTACACTCAAAATGTAATGGTTACTATAGTCAAACTATATAACAACTACAAGTGGAGTAGTGTATTGTACAGTCTAACTGTTCAAAAAAGCAATATACAATATTAGTCCAACTAATATATTTATTACAACGATAAACAAAATAAAAGAGCGCATATTGGCAAGTATTTAAAGGAAATTACAAATTTAATACTAGCCTCCCACTATTTTTCGGTGAGCCTCTAACCCTCTGTGGAGTACTCGGGAAACCCAGTTTCCTAGTGGGCTAGGATCCCATTAAATAACACACAACCTTGACTTTGGCCAACAAGCTGTATGAAACTTAACTAGGTAGATCTCTAAGATCATTTAGATCCGGTAGGTGGACCTCCAAGTTCGAGATATATATCCAATAAATATTTCCTAACCTTTTCCTCTGAATCAACTAAGCCTTGGCTTTGGCTCAACAAACTTAATGATTCCAGTTAAGCATGACCTATTGACAGTGGGAAAGCTTCGTAATCCACGTCGATGTACAGAAGTGACCTTGACTTTGGCCAACAAATCACAACTGCCCAAGCATTTCTCAGCAGTTTGAGCCAATCGTACATAGTTCAGGTGTAAGACACTCGAGTGACTGGCTATAGGCCAAGTGGGAGATTGTTGGACAATTATGACCCATAGCGTCACTATTTGTACAGATCATTGTGTTGTTGTACAAATTAACTATGTGACAAAGAAGATTGCACTCTTATCATTTGTGATTAGATCACCTAGATATATAAATGATAGGAGGTCTCTATGATTTGTTCCTGGACGGAGAATGATATGAGACAGTATCAGTCCACGAAGGATAAATCATTAAATATCTATAGTAAGAGTATTATCGAGATTGGACATCGATAAATACGTAAAAGACTAGTATTACACTTGTGCGCGTTGTGAGGACACAACGTCATAGTTCTCATATATTTGGGTATAGGATACTCATGCAAGTGTAATAGGAGGTTGTGTTTTACCGATGGTACGAGAAACAGCTTCGCTCTGGATAGACCCCCTCAGAATTTCATTGGTAGTATGACTATGTGTCTATGGAAGTCCAAAATCAGGGTAGGTGTATTTGGTCTTAACTTGAGACTGGCACCGCTAATGCTTGCGACAATCAATATACTTTGGTTGCGGTTGTCCAGGGCTTTAACAGGTTCTGTGTATGCCAATGCTGGGTATATTGAGAATCGTAGTGTGTTGGGTGTGATGTCAAGACGGAAGTGTCACTCCAGTCATATGGAGGTGATGGTCACGTAGGATACGGTACTAGTACTCTTAAGTACTGCAATCATCGGGATAAAATGACAAGGTCATGTTTATCCGATTATAGAGACTAGTTACCAGACATCCGACATGTGCTTCGTACGGGGCAGACACAATTCCAGCCCCAGGCCTAGCACGTGATCATTCGATACTGGACAGAAATACGTAATACCACGTATACTACGTCTGATATAGATTGCTTATTCCTGTAAGCATGTTTCTGGAGAATTGGGTAGGCATGGCGCTTTGCTAGAAGCCAACCTTGTCTTGTGAATTGGTGTAAACGTAGTACTAGGTACTTACATGTTCGGATAGTCCGACGACCTGATTTACTACCAACATATCCGGGGATCTCATGGGTGGCTTCCTGAAGATTCACTGATGACGTATGACTCGCACTTTAATTAATCTGGGATTAATTTAATGAGAGAGAAAATTAATCTGGGATTAATTACGGAGATATTTTATCTGGGATAAAAATCAATTAAAGAGAGAGAACGATTAATTTGGAATTAATCGGTAAAATAATATATTTGATATATTTAACGAAATTGGATTTCGACGCGGAATTAAAATTAGATTTTAATTCGGGCGAATGAATTATTTTAGAATTAATTCGTTAGCGACATGAATAGTGATTTCACTAGGCGTAATCATTTAATTGCGTCGCAACGGAAAATTCGTTAATTTGGAATTAGTGAACCCGAGCCCGGAATTGTTTGCGAGCGCATTCGCATTTCGAATTCGAGTGTGGCATGCAAGTCAAATCAAGCGTCAAATCATTAGTCACATCAAGCGTCAAATCACATGTCACTTTGAGTGATGTGACAAGTTGACAATTGATTGATGTGAGTTGATGTGTATTGATTGAAATCATTTAACTTTGCTTTTTGGAAAACGTTTTTGGTATATATGTTTTATTTTTTTTTGGAAACAATTAATAACCTATTACATTTCTTTTTCCCTCCTCTCTCTCTCCTGGTTCACGGTTTCACAACATTTTGGAGCCAAAATTGTTCCTCTTTCTCTCTCGGCCTCAGGCCATTTTCTTCTCTGTTTTTCTTCTGGTTTGACCGAATGAGGAAGGAAGAGATGTGATGATTTTTTGTGGCAAAGAACATCACAAGTGCTAGCACACCATTGGAGATATACCAAGGTGATAGAGAAGTGTTTTCATGAGAAAGGAATCAACAAAAGCTTGGAGCTTCAAAGGACATCCATGGCCGATTCTTGGAGGAGGAAGACAACCCATTGTTGAGCAGCTCACTGCCGAGCAACATGGAGGAGGGCGGTGCGTTTTTTGGTTCATCACCACATGCATCCAATCCGTTCGTTGTGAGTTTTCCGCACCTCCTATAATTGTATTTACACTTGTTTCATGCTTGATTAATGATCTTGGGAAGCTTAGAGTAGACAAACAATGGTATCAGAGCCTTTGAAAGCATGGAATTGATTTTAAGGTTAAAATTGGGCAAAACGAATTTGGGCATGATTTAATGAAATTGGATGAATTAGTATGCTTAAATGTTGTTGAATTGATGATTGATTGGATCAATTTGATGAAAAAGTATTTGGAACAATTTTCCCCAATTTTGGTGTGTTGGCCGAAAATATGGAACCCTAAATTGTCTTGGATTTTTTGTTTTTTGATTCATTGGATTACTTGAAAATAATTTGGGATATTGATTTAATGTTAATTTGGATTCAATTGGATTGGATATAAAATTGGACATGAAAATCCTCCTTGGCCGAGACTTTGAGCATGAATAATTGGGTTTGATTTTGATCAAAATGTGTTGGACCTGTTTTGTTAATGATAAGCATGATTAATTATACAAATTTGGTGTTTTGGAAATATTGATTTGGGTAATTAATAATGCTATACACTTTAGGTAATTTAATTGAGAAATTTGGAATTTTTTGAATTAAATTAGTTGGGCTTAAAATTGGATTTGGGTTTGTTATGTTGTTATTGGGCTTATTGGGCTTTGTTAACAAAGTTGGGTTTGGGCAAAGTTGGTTGGATCCAATTAGGCTCAAAACCGCCTCCATAAAGCCCAAATGCGACTTAATGAACCTTTAAAGTTTAATTGGGCCTAATGGGCCTAAATTGATTTCTGGGCTGGAGGTAACTCCCGGATTGGATTTTGGTTATTCAGTTTGACCCGAGTTGACCAAAAGTCCACGCCTCAAGAAATTAATGAAAAGCCCATTGGACTTTAATTGAATTGACGTTGGACGTTTATCGGGCTTTGAGCCCCGTAGCGATTAAATTGGAATTTAAGGTCGTAAAGGTTCGTAATTAAAGTGTAGTATTTAATTTGGAATTAAATAGTGAATTAGAATTAAATACAAATTGAATTGGATTTAATTATGTAATTTAATTTAATCCGAGAATTCGTACTTTAAGTACTTATTCGCAAAACGAGTTTGACTCGAGCAAAATCAAATCGTTGTTTGAACATTGGATGATCACTAATTATCAGATTAATTAATTTGATTAGATTGATTGATAACATGCTTGTGTGAATACATGGTTGCGATGCATGAATAATGTATATCGGATGGATATTATATGGGTGGGACAATTTTAGAAATTGTTGTAATAAATTTGATTTATTAATTGGACCTGCGTGTCCAGCCTTATACCTCCATATTCTTTGTATTCTCTTCTCACCTATTCCCCTCAATGTAAATGAGGTTTCTTTAGAAGTGTAGTGTAACGGTAGAAAAGTATACATGTGCTAGCGGGAGAGAGAAAGGGAGAGATTTGATCTAGGATCATTGTGTAAAGTATCCATCCGCATATCATTATTATTTTTCATATGCGCTTTATTATGTGTTTAGAATGCATGTTTAAGGGTGTATGATGATGAGACCTTAACAAAGATAATAAATTGGTTGCCAATTTTCACGCAAAAAACCCTCAAACCATATTAAGCGTTTTTCCTTCCATTGAGCGATTCTCACTCAAGATCCGAGACTGGCATTGGCTTGTTGGCCAAAGTCAAGGCATTTGTCCGTCGAGGATTTGTTTGAATCACGAAGGTTTTGTTCCATATTGGTGTCTTGTCCAAGTTGTGGTTTGTTGGCCAAAGTCAAGACCACTTCTTGTCCATCGACATTGATTACGAAGCTTTCCATGGTCAATGGGTCACGCTTAACTGGGATCACTAAGTTTGTTGTGCCAAATCCAAGGCTTAGTTGATTCAGAGGAAAAAGGTTAGGTAATACATTGGATGTATTGGCATATATAAGATATATGTTTCGGACTTGGATTTCCCCCAACCGGATCTAGGAATTGGATTGGATCCAATCGATCTTAGAGATCTACCTAGTTAATTATCATACAATTTGTTGGCCAAAGTCAAGATTGTGTGATATTTAACGGGATCCTAGCCCACTAGGAAACACGGTTTCCTAAGTACTCGACAGAGGGTTAGAGGCTCGCCGAAAAATAGTGGGAGGCAAGAATTGAATTTGCAATACTTGTTTAATTACTTGCCATACGCGCTCATTCAAATATCATTCGTCATATAAATTAATATATTAGTTGGACTAATATTTAATTATTGTTTTAATTAAAGCAGTTGGACTGTATTATAGTTGATTATATAATTGGATTATAGTAATCAATATATTTGAATTAATTAATTTCAATTTACAGTTGATTTTATAATTGGATTATAGTAATCAATGTAATTGAGGTTAATTAATTTAAATTATATTTGATTATATAGTTGGAATATAATAATAATTATAATAAATAGTACCACAAATCGTTGATTAAATAGTTGGACTATTAGAATCAAGATAATTGATAGATTAGTGTTTAAAACATAATCCTGGGTGAAAATATATTTAAATGACTATATTTTTCAAATTGGGAATTATTTCAGGATGGTCCTGGAAAAATAATAAGTTATTTTATTTGATAAAATAATATATTAAGCCTAAGCCCGGAGTTAAGCAAATAGTATAGCATAATCTTTGGAAGATTTATGTAATGATAACTTAAGTGCTTAATCCATTAAGCTTGTCGCAGTAGACTCCTTAATTTCTGAATCAGAACTAAGGATTAGATCCTTAAAAGTATGATGACTAAATTGAAGGATATTCATAAATCTATGTTTGGATTTTAGAAGTACTAAAATTGCAATTGATAACTCTTGGAGAGTTAATGACTATTCTCAAGGAGATAAAAGTCAAACTTTGCAATTTGGCAAGTAGCGCTAGTCGCACCTTACTTCGATATTCTAGAAACCCGAGGCTTGGCCAAAGGCTACTGGAATGTTGAAAAGGGCAAAGGCAAAATCATTATAATCTTCTAGGAAGATAAATGACATATCCCAAAATGTCTGCCTTAAATGTGGCAAATGGGATCACAGAAGTGTGACTGCCGTTTGGACAAAGCAGACATGAAGGAATAGAAGACGAGCAAGGCTCTGACTTCAAATGTGATTGTCATAAATATATTCATTACTAGAATTTAAAATTGGATTTTAGATACTTAGTGTGATATATATATATATATATATTGATGTTCAGAATCTGTTATGAACAGGATACTGACTTCAATATAGATTAATCTGCGAATTGGAAATGGGACGATTGTCGCTATTTTAACCGTAGATACCTAAGTTTAGGAACTACCCTCGGGTGTGTACTTAAGTTAGGAAACTGTTATTATGTAACTAGTTTGACTAGGAACATTATCTATATATCAGTGTTTAACCCGCTGCGGGTGAACCTTTATATTCTAGAACACTAAAGTGTTTCATTATATAAAGATGATATTGAGATAAACAAATTAGATGTGAATAACAGAATTTATATTTTGAATATAAATAAATCTCAAATATATGACATGACAAACAAATAGCTCAAACTGATTTGATCAGAAGAAACTGACAAGTGGCATTGTTGTCTGGGACACAATTAAACAAGAATCGTATATCCGCACTTTTGAAAAGCGGGTACCAGGACTAATTTGATTCCATTTAAATAAAGTCTACGAATCTAGTTTATTGGGCAAAGTGCCTAAAACACCTTTACTTGGTAAATGTGAAAGTGCCATCGATCTGCTAGCCCTCGTTCATAGTGACGTAAGTGGGCCCATGTCTAGCTAGGCTAGAAGTGGATATGAATATTTCGTGACCTTTGCGGATGTGGCATCGCGTTATGGTTATGTGTTTCTTTTGAAGAACACAAATCGGAAACTTTTACAGTTTCGACACGAAATAGACAAACAGATCGGCTAAAGTATTAAACCGTCACGGTTAGACCGTAATGGAAAATAATTAAGCAATAAGTTTCTAATATACTTGAAAGAGTAAAGTATTCTTTCAAAGAGGACTCCTCCCGGAACACTTCAAGTTGACGGTGTGTCCGAACAGAGTAACCGAATTTTGTTGGACATGATAAGGTTAATCATGAGTCGCTCTGAGCTACCATTTCCTTCAACGGATAAGCATTAACAGTGCAGAACTTATTTTGAATAAGGTTCCATAAAATTTGTTTGATATAATTCATATTAGATATGAACGGGAAAGAAACTGGGTTTCTCATTCCTGATAATTTGGGTATGCTAGGCATATGTTTGGATGATACCAAACTAAATCCCAAATTGGATAAGTGCCAAATGTAGGTTATCATAGGGATACCATAAGTATTGTACTTATACAACTCATAAGAGAACAATTAGATTGTTTCTCACCATGGCGGTTTTCCTAAGAAGAATACCGATATGCAGTGGTAAGTGGAGGATAGTAAAACTCGATGAAAATCAGAGTAATACTATTCCAGGCATCGATTCCTAATGGAACACAAATAGTTCATCAAGGATGAAACTATACCATAATCTTCGAATACACAAGAACCGCGTATGTCGGAGAGAGTCAGAAAATAACCTGGGGTATGGGTTTCTGATCTCACCTCATAAAGATGTCAATCTTATTGAGGTATACCAACTGACTACGAATGAGAAAGTGATACAAGGTATCGACTCCCAATTATGACAAAGTGTCATGAATCCGAAATGGAATTCATGTATATCAACAAGTTAGAATACTAGTTGATGTATCGCAAGGAATTGTGCCTATTGGTACTTTATCAGTCTTCAAGGAAGACATACATGGATGGCAACATACCAACGTATAAAGCTAGGCTTTTAGCGGAAATGTATCGTTATCAACATTGTGTTGATTACGATTAAACCTTTTAACTGTTGCCACGGTAAATCCATTTCGAGAATGCTTGCTAGCGCTGCATGTTTCATTTATGAAATATGTCAGCTTAACGGGAAAATCGATTTCCTGAAAAAGGAAACCTTTCGGAGGATGTTTATAACATCCTGTCGATTTTGTCGTACCAAAACTAGCAAACAAGGTTTGCAGCTTATTCGATCCACGTTTGGATTGAAGCAAACATAGGTTCTTGGAATTATCGTTTTGATGTAATCATAATAGTTTATGATTTAATTCAAAACGAAAATATTCTTGTGTATATAAGAGGGTTAGTGGGAGCGCACTGACAGTGGCTGTCCTATACAATAATGATAATATATGTCATTTCTTGGAAATGATATTCCCATAATAAAAAATAACTATCGGCGAAAGCTTGGCTTTCGAAAACTCTCCGAGAAACTCGTACATTGAAAAATGTACGTTACCTGGTGTCTCATACGCTTTGAGGATATAGATTCACAAACAGCCCAATCCAAGTGATAGTCACTGGATTGAAGGTAAGAACATCCGTTAGTTTCTTAGAGAACTAAGAATACATTCTTAGACTATGGAGAAGGAGAACTTGAAGTGACTGGGATCACTGTAGCAAGTTTCCAAAACCGATAAAAATGACTATAAGTCGCAAAATGGTACTATACAGTTTGAATAACTGTACAGTGAGTTGGAAATCTTCCAAGCAAGATACTGTTACCGTATAAACAACAATGCGGGTTAATTGCTGCAATTGCTGCAGTTGAAGCGGCAATAGAAGCCATTTGGGTCGATAAACAAATCTAATTAGATTAGATATAGTTATGTTAGCAGCTGAGCTAGGCGTAAGCACAAGCTAAAGAATTAATGGTCTCATCAACGATCCAGATACATAATTCGATTATCATCTGATTCGTTCGGATCATACATCGTGGCGATGTGATGATCGAATAATTCGCATCAAACGATAGTCATGCA
Source organism: Zanthoxylum bungeanum (assembly GCA_019454045.1). Taxonomy (NCBI): domain Eukaryota; kingdom Viridiplantae; phylum Streptophyta; class Magnoliopsida; order Sapindales; family Rutaceae; genus Zanthoxylum; species Zanthoxylum bungeanum. The sequence goes on from SKCR01030202.1 coordinate 17,717, forward strand.
AATCCGCTGACGAAAGCATTTCTCAGCAGTTTGAGCCAATCGTACATAGTTCAGGTGTAAGACACTCGAGTGACTGGCTATAGGCCAAGTGGGAGATTGTTGGACAATTATGACCCATAGCGTCACTATTTGTACAGATCATTGTGTTGTTGTACAAATTAACTATGTGACAAAGAAGATTGCACTCTTATCATTTGTGATTAGATCACCTAGATGTATAAATGATAGGAGGTCTCTATGATTTGTTCCAGGACGGAGAATGATATGAGACAGTATCAGTCCACGAAGGATAAATCATTAAATATCTATAGTAAGAGTATTATCGAGATTGGACATCGATAAATACGTAAAAGACTAGTATTACACTTGTGCGCGTTGTGAGGACACACCATAGTTCTCATATATTTGGTATAGGATACTCATGCAAGTGTAATAGAAGGTTGTGTTTTACCGATGGTACGGGAAACAGCTTCGCTCTGGATAGACCCCCTCAAAATTCCATTGGTAGTATGACTATGTGTATATGGAAGTCCGAAATCAGGGTAGGTGTATTTGGTCTTAACCTGAGACTTGCACCGCTAATGCTTGCGACAATCAATATACTTTGGTTGCGGTCGTCCAGGGCTTTAACAGGTTTTGTGTACGCCAATGTTGGGTATATTGAGAATCGTAGTGTGTTGGGTGTGATGTCAAGACGGAAGTGTCACTAATGTCATATGGAGATGATTGTCACGTAGGATACGGTACTAGTACTCTTAAGTACTGCATTCATCGAGATAAAATGACAAGGCCATGTTTATCCGATCATAGAGACTAGTTACCAGACATCCGACATGTGCTTCGTACGGGGCAGACATAATTCCAGCCCCAGGCCTATCACGTGATTATTCGATACTGGACAGAAATACGCAATACCACGTATACTACGCCTGATATAGATCGCTTATTCATGTAAGCATGTTTCTGGAGAATTGGGTAGGCATGGCACTTTGCTAGAAGCCAACCTTGTCTGGTGAATCGGTGTAAACGTAGTACTAGGTACTTACATGTTCGGATAGTCCGACAACCCGATTTATTGCCAACATATCTGGGGATCTCATGGTTCGCTTCCCGAAGATTCACCGATGACGTATGACTCACACTTTAATTAATCTGGGATTAATTTAATGAGAGAGAAAATTAATCTGGGATTAATTACAGAGATATTTTATCTCAGATAAAATATCAATTAAACAGAGAGAACAATTAATTTTGAATTAATCGGTAAAATAATATATTTGATATATTTAACGAAATTGGATTTCGACGCAGAATTAAAATTAGATTTTAATTCGGGCGAACGAATTAATTTAGAATTAATTCGTTAGCGACGTGAATAGTGATTTCACTAGGCGTCATCATTTAATTTATCGCACAGGAAAATTTGTTAATTTGGAATTAGCGAACCCGAACCCGAGCCCGGTATTGTTTGCGAGCGCATTCGCATTTCGAATTCGAGTATGGCACGCAAGTCAAATCAAGCGTCAAATCACATGTCACTTTGAGTGATGTGACAAGTTGACAATTGATTGATGTGAGTTGATGTGTATTGATTGAAAGCATTTAATGCTTTGCTTTTTGGAAAAAGTTTTTGGTATATATGTTTTATTTGTTTTTGGAAAACAAATTAATAAACCTATTACATTTCTTTTTCCCTCCTCTCTCTCCTGGTTCACGGTTTCACAACATTTTGGAGCCAAAATTGTTCCTCTTTCTCTCTCGGCCTCAAGGCCATTTTCTTCTATTTTTCTTCTGGTTTGACCGAATGAGGAAGGAAGAGATGTGATGATTTTTTTGTGGCAAAGAACATCACAAGTGCTAGCACACCATTGGAGATATATAAAGGGTGATAGAGAAGTGTTTTCATGAGCAAGGAATCAACAAAAGCTTGGAGCTTCAAATGACATCCATGGCCGATTCTTGGAGGAGGAAGACCACCCATTGTTGAGCAGCTCACTGCCGAGCAACATGGAGGAGGGCAGTCCATTTTTTGGTTCATCACCACATGCAGCCAATCCGTTCATTGTGAGTTTTCCACACATCCTATGATTGTATTTACACTTGTTTCATGCTTGATTAATGATCTTGGGAAGCTTAGAGTAGACCAACAGTTCAAACACATCCGCGATGGACAATGATCTTGAATTTGGCCAACAAACCAATGCCAATCTAGGATCTTGAGAGAGAACCACTCAATGGAAGGAAAACGCTTAATATTAAATTGAGGGTTTTTCGCGTAAATTAGCAACCAATTTATTATCTTTGATTAGGTCTCATCATACACCCTTAAGCATGCATTCTAAAAGCATAATAAGGCGCGAATAAATTAATAATGATATGCGGATGGATATATAATACAATTTGTTCCTAGAACAAATCACTCAATTTCCTCTATTCCGCTAGCATTTTACATACTTCTACCCAATTACATAATACTTAAAGAAACCTCATTTGCATTGAGGGAAATTGGTGAGAAGAGAAATACAAAGAGATAAGGAGGTGGAAGGCTGGACAAGAGGGTCCAATTTAATAAATAAGTACCATACTTACAATAATTTCCAAAAATTGCCCCCACCCTTCTAATATCCATCCGATATACATTATTCATATAAATACATCAAAGTATTCACACAAAGCATGTTGTCAATCAATCTAATCCAATTAATTAATCTTTGATTAATGACCATCCAATGTTCAAACAATGATTTGATTTACGCGAGTCCAACTCGTTTAAGAATAAATACTCAAAGTATGTATTCTTGAATTATATCGAACTACAATTTTAAATCCAATTTAAATTGTATCCAATACTAATTCATTTTTAAGTCCAAATTAAATAATTACACTTATAATAGTGCCTTTTAGACTTGGATTCCAAATCAAATCTAAATGGGTCTCAAAGACTCAATTAGCATCGAATACTATTCAATTAAAGTCCAACGGGCTTTCAATTAATTCTTTAGGCATGGGCTTTGGCCATAATGGATCAAACCCAAAATGCCAAGGCCCAAATAGGAATCACCATATGCCAAAAATCAATTTAGGCCCATTAGACCCAATTAAATTTTTTAAGGCCCAAAAGTCATATTTGGACTTTATGGAAATGGTTTTAGGCCCAATTGGATCCAACCCAATTGTCCAAAACCAAACTTGGCCCAACCAAGCCCATTAGCCCAAATACAATAATTAAATTAATACATTATTCCAAATTACATATTAATCTAATTAAAGTGTAATTACCACAATTAATTAATTAATCCAATATTTCCAAAATATCAATTAATCTAATTAATCATGCTTTAATCATCCAATTCATGTCCAACACAAATTGAAGCAAAATCAATCCATTCCAACATGCTCAAGCTCACGACAATACATGAAATTAACATCCAATTTTGATTTCAATCCAATTAAATCAACAGTTAACATTCAATTTCATGCCAATTAACATATTCAATTGTCAAATTCAAAAAATCACCGTGAACCTTTCTAGGGTACCATTCGGCCATGCATGTGAATTGGGGGAAAATTAATCTAACCAATTTTTAACAAATCCAATGATGCAAAAATCCAATTCATCATCATCCAAACACAACCAAACAACCAATTTAGGTAAATCAAGCTCCAAGCAAAAAATCCCAAATTAAAGTTTAGAACCCTAAAATTCAAATCAAGTTTAGATTGGCTCTGATACCATTGTTAGTGTCCTAGACATGCCAAAGGTCTCTAAACATGATATGTGTGTGAATAAATCAAATGGAGTTGCGGAAATACTCACTTTGATCGGATGAGAAAAATTCAAAACTTTTTTTGAAGATGAGCTCCAAGCTTTGCATTTGAGTTCCAAACTCTTGGGTGATTTTACCTATCACCTTTCTTTGATTCCTTTAAGTGCTAGGTTGAACAAAAACTGAAGGAAAATTTTCTCCTCCAAGAAGACAACTTTCGGCCAAGAGAGGATGTGAGGGAGAGAATGAACAGTTTTTCCAACTAGTTACCAAACTTGAAAAAGTTTGTTTACTTTTTGACTTCCAAAGTGCAATAAATATTGCCAACCACTTCCATCATCTTTTGACAAGTTGATGTAAGTTAGAGTGGGTCCCACCACTTTAAATTCCAAATTTAAGTTGGCTTGTACAACAGACTTTGGGCCCGGTTCGTTTAATCCGACTAAACGAATTTTCCGTCGCTAAATAATTAAATCCAATTTAATTAAATAATAATGCCTCGCAAAATTATTACAAAAGTCGCTTACGAATTAATTCCAAATTAATTCGTTCGCTTGAATTAAAATCCAATTTTAATTCCATATTGAAATCCAATTTCAATTAATATATCCGATATATTATTTTAGCACATATAAATAAATTAAATAGTAAAATCCAATTTAGCTATTAAATTTACTTTGCCGATTAATTCCAAATTAATCGCGTTCTCTCTTCTAGACGAATTTAATCCCAGATAAATTCTTGACGTAATTAATCCCAGATTAATTTTCTGTCACATAATTAATCCCAGATTAATTATTTCTGCAATTAATCCCAGATTAATTTTCTCCTCATAATTAATCCCAGATTAATTCTGTTCGAGTCAAATGTCATCAGTGAATCTTTCAGAAGCGACCCAAGAGATCCCTGGATATTGTGGGACACAAAAACTGGGCGATGTTGTTTCGGGCTCGCGTCGCGGCCTGGTTGGGAGTACGGAGTAGCCCACGGGGGACTAAACTGGAGAATAATGGAGTCGCCACCCGGTGTGAACCAAGACAAAGATTTAAGGCCGCACTCACCCCTCGCAAGGGAAGACCTCAAACCGTTGGGTTCGGAATGGTCCCTTACTTATGCCACTTGTAATAAAATGATTTGTGCAATAATCTTACCAAGCCTAAGCAACATATTTCCAAGGATAATTTACTCGTAAGTTTGCATGCATAGGTACAAAGCTCATATCTAAGTTTACGTATAAAACATTTTTCATGTTTGCATACAACCTATTTGTATATAATCTATGTCCGAATTCATGCATTAAGATAAATTGACATACGGAAGACATACAATCTCACATTGGTAGGCACAGAATCGCAAACACATAACATTCATACAAGCATGCATATTAAGGAAAGACACTTAAGCGCATAATAGAAATAGATAACTAAAGAGGTAATACAAATGCATAAGGTAAAAAGAGATAACTATATGCTAAGATAGACATGTCGTGATGTGATGCAGGAGGACCTCTTTACCGTGGGCGTTCGTGCGGCGTTCATATACGCGTTCGAACGGTAAACAGAAGGTTCACGTTCGTATAGCGTTTGAACGCGTATACGAACGCCGCACGAACTCCCATGGTAAACAGGTCCTCCTGCATCACATCACGACATGTCTATCTTAGCATATAGTTATCTCTTTTTACCTTATGCATTTGTATTACCTCTTTAGTTATCTATTTCTATTATGCGCTTAAGTGTCTTTCCTTAATATGCATGTTTGTATGAATGCTATGTGTTTGCGCTTCTGTGCCTACCAATGTGAGATTGTATGTCTTCCGTATGTCAATTTATCTTTATGCATGAATTCAGACATAGATTATATACAAATAGGTTGTATGCAAACATGAAAAATGTGTTATACATAAACTTAGATATGAGTTTTGTACCTATGCATGCAAACTTACGAGTAAATTATCCTTGGAAATATGTTGCTTAGGCTTGGTAAGATTATTGCACAAATCATTTTATTACAAGTGGCATAAGTAAGGGACCATTCCGAACCCAATTGTTTGAGGTCTTCCCTTGCGAGGGGTAGTGCGGCCTTAAATCTTTGTCCCGGTTCACACCGGGTGGCAACTCCATTATTCTCCGGTTTAGTCCCCCGTGGGCTACTCCGTACTCCCAACCGGGCCGCGAGCCCGGAACAACGTCGCCCAGTTTCTGTGTCTCACAGTCTGGCGACTCCACTGGTGATATAGAGAATTGGCCCCGAAATAATATCTTGTAATGATTGTGATTTGTGTTTTAGTTAACTGTGTCTACCGTAGGTTGAAATGGGTTTAATCAAAGGCACTTTTAAGGCTAAGTAATGGTTTGGTGTCTTCCTTCATTCACTACCTTTCTATAAGGAAAAGTTGTGAAGGCACCTAGATAATCATGTACTTGTAGCTTATTGTGATGGACTAATTTGGAGGACTCGTTGTTTATTCCTGTCACCAAGCGATAAGAGCCTAAGAGGCTTGGGTACTTAAGAGAGCCTCGCTCCACCCTCCCTCTGGGGAATCTACAACGGGAAATCCATTTGACAGTCAGTCACACACTATAACTCGTTGGCACATACCGTAAGGTATAAAAAAGGTGCGCTCACTTGGTGGCTTGAACCCTTGAGTGAGGATTCCTAGTTGTGGGCAATCCTTCGTCAGCGGGAGCCTTTGTCTACATCCCTGTAAACCCGCATGTGAGCTGTAGTTGTAGGACTAATAGAGACTATTCATTTATGTTTGCGTTTATGACCATTGTCATTTGGATTCAGTTGGACTTGTTTTCATGAGGTATGGGCTTGTTGGGTCATTTAAACTGGGACGAGTCTGTGCTTTATGGAAATTGGGCCAAAAGCTTTTGAAATGCTAATGGGCCGACTTATATATTCCATACATCGTACCCATCTCATGCATTCACGCATCATGTTAACCCCCGTGTCTTAAAAGCCATCATAGATATCCGTTGGGTTAGGAAAAAAAAAAACTTGTCAAAGAAGAGTTTAGCAAACATGGACATCGGGAAAAAGGAAGCCGAGAAATAGAGAAATTTACGGCAGTGATAGAAAGACCATGGTGGGCCCTAAAAAAAAAAGAAAAAAAAAGAAAATGAAAAAAAAAAAGAAAAAAAAAAGAGACAAAAAAAAAAAAGAAAAAAAAAGAAAGAAAAAAAAAGAAAAAAGAAAAAATGTTTGTTTTTTAGTCCTTGATTGTTAGACATAAGTCCGATGATGAAATAGATTGCTTTAGAGTGAAACTTTAGAAACGATAAACCCTTGACGTGCTTTTATCTGATACTTTGAATGATTGATCTATGTTAGACTCGTAAGCACTTCACTATAGGTTCTTAGCGGTGAAAACCTGAGTAGTTGGCAAGGTGACTAGTTGAAGAAATTGTAGGTCGGTGAATGACCGTTTGCTTAGATGTCTATCTTGATTTGTTTATGTTATGATGTGTTGTATGGTTGAAAATGAAAGAAAAGTCTCTAAAGAAAAGAATTGAACCACCTATAACCGATAAGCGTGAAGCTACCCATGGGCGAGTATTAGGACCACCATGAGGAGAAATGCTACCTTAAAGGGTAGATGTGTTGAAGAAAAAAGAAAAAAGAGAAAGAAAAAAAAAAGAAAAGAAAAGAAAAAAATAAGTTCAAAATGAAAAGAAAAAGAAAGAGACAAAAAAGAAATAAAACCATACCACATTGAGCATAGAAAAGCAACTTCAGGCATAATTGAGACATCTAGGTTGGTTTGACCCATCGATCCCGATTTTTGAAATGAAATCATTGAGTTGGCTTACCTGGGGATGAATCTGCGAAGGAACCTTTGCACACACACACACTTTGAGTCTGGCTTAGATCATTTATTCAAAGACTTAGATTTGAGTGGCATTGAATGTTTTGAAGGTTCTCTGGTTTCAATACTGGGCATTCTTTGAGGGCAATAATATGTGTAACTATTGGGACTATTTCGTAATATGTGATATAATATGGTGATATAGAATTCCATATCATGTGGTCCACATTGACCTAATGCAAGCAGCGGAGAGCAGAAAGCTAAATCAAGACTGGGGACGACCAGTCTCCCACATCGCGAATCAGAGGTATAACAAGATATTGAGTCATGAGACCAGAGAAAAGACTGAGCAATCACCAGGAGAACTGGTGGAAGACCTAACCTAACGGAATAGGAAATTCATTCATGCATGCATACACGTAACATATTTTGCATTCCCTTTTTGTGTTTGTTTTGTTTTGTATTCACAGGTTTCAAAAGAAGAAAAAGAGAAAGCGGCAAAGACAAGTCCACCAGAAACAACAACATTGCATCATCAGTTTCGGGAATAAATCCCAGGGTCGAGGCCCATATCGTCAGAGTTTTGGAGTGAATCCAGGAAGGAATACCAGGGTTGAGGCCCATATCAATTTCAATTCTTGGGATGAGTCCCAGGGTCGAGGCCCACATCAGCATAAGTTTTGGGGATGAGTCACAGGGTTGAAGCCCACATCATCAGTATCAGTTTTGGGGATGAGTCCCAGGGTCGAGGCCCACGTTAGTATCAGTTTTGGGGATGAGTCCCAGGGTCGAGGCCCATATCAACATCAGTAAGAACAGCAACATGGGCCACACCTTACTCTTTGATCTATGGAATGGAAGCAGTATTGCCAGTAGAAGTGGAAATACAGTCTATGAGGGTATTAGCAAAGGCAGAATTACCGGAACATGAGTGGGCCGCACAGAGGTTTGATAAGTTAGCACTATTGGATGAGAAGAGAACGAAGTCTTTATATCACATACAGTTGTATCACAATAGACTAGCCCGAGTATTCAACAAGAAAGTACTCCCCACCAAGATCAGAAAGGGTGATTTGGTACTTAAGCAATCAAGGCCGTCGACGACAGATCCAAGAGGAAAGTTCAGACCTAACTGGGAAGGACCTTACATAGTGCAGAAGGTAATGGGAAATAGAGCAGTAAAGCTATCAGACTTGGAAGGGAACGTAGACAGATTGAAGCAGTACTTTGCCTGAGGGAGAGAAGACCGAGCAGTCTCCAAGGAAATTGGCAGAAGACCTAACCCAACGGGATAAGAAAATCATTCAAGCATACACGTAACATTGCATTCTCTAGGTGTTTATTTTTTTGTTTTGTGTTCGCAGGTTCGAAGAAAATAGAAAGCGGCAGAAATGAGCCAAACAGCGTCAGCGCAGTTTCAGTTTTGGGGATGAGTCCCAGGGGGCGAGGCCCACATCAACAGTTTTTGGGATAAGTCCAAGGGGGCGAGGCCCATATCAGCTTGGGGCGAGGCCCATATCAGCTTGAGGACGAGGCCCACATCGTCAGCATTTTTGGGATTTGTCCCAGGGTCGAGGTACCCCTATTGTCAGTTGCAGTTCCGGGATGCGTCCCAGGGTCGAGGGCCCACTGCATCATCAGTTGTAGTTCCGGGATGCGCCCCAGGGTCGAGGGCCCACTACATCATTTGATCTAGGGCGAGGCCCTCATTTCCAGCGGTATCGGGATGCGTCCCAGGGTCGAGGTGCCCCTGTTGTCGGTTGGAGTTATTGGGATGCGTCCCAGGATCGAGGTCCACTGCAAAACCAACTCAACTTGAGGCAGCAGACGAGCCAGGTAAGTGAAAATGCATTGCATAACTTTGATAGGATTGTTCAAAGTCACACACTGCACAAGTCCCATCAAAGTGGGGGCGACTGTAGGCATTACATTTTTGCATGTGAAACCCGATGATGAGTCTCAGTTGGAGGCACTACCTTTTTAGTTAAGGATATTGCGTGAAACGGTCGTCGGAAGGGAATCGGTATTTCGTTAGATCCTTATTCATTTGTTTAGCGTCAAGCTCATTTATTGGACCTCTGTTTAGAGCACCTTTGGCCCAAAAAAAACTCGCAAACCTTTTAACCTTGGCCCAAAACCCTTACCTCTAAAACATTCATTCAAACAACCGACTAAAGACTACTAACAACTCCATTCACTGCCTTCGAAGCCCCTCTACGGTCCTTTCCCTCAACGTCCACTCACGCCCATTGCCATTAAACAACCCACCTCATGAACCCATGCGGCGAACCACTCCCAAACGACACAAGCAACGCCACAACACCATCTCCATAACAGCCACACTTTCACGTAATCAGCCCTAATAAACCATTCACAACAAACACAACCCACGTAGCCACCCTAGCCTGGCCATTCATCAGCTCCAAATACACGCACATGGCCTAGACTGCCTTCACACTTCACGCCCAGCACCTGCACTCATTATCTCCCACTCACGGCAGCAACCCATTCACACCCTGCAAACAAACCTCATATGTCCTTTCTTGACAACCAAAAGAACACCACATAAAGAACCAGCCCTGCACATTCAACAGCCCTAGTAGCTTCATCTTGACACCTCACACTTACTGACACATACCAGCCTCCACTCGGAAACAACACTCACGAACCCTAGCAATAATGTAAGCCACCCGCTTGCCACTCACACCTGCCATCGACCTCACAAAAAGCTTGGCTTCACACCTCTAACCTTGATCACTCCATTACACGTACAAGTATCTGCCCACCTTACTCCACTAACGGCCCTCCACGGCTTCATCACACACAAATCCTGCAGCCCGTAGCAGCCACTGCCCTTGCCTTCCACGCACCACAGACCTTCAAACGTGGGCTCCTTCACGTAACTAGCAACAACAAATAACTGCCCCATAGCTATTTACGCACACTAAAGAAACCCTAAAGCCATAAACAGCTCTCAATATGCCGCACCTGACCATTCACACACATAACCATTTTAACACATAAGCCCTTCACGTACTCTTTCACCGACCGACTCACACGACAAAGCAACTGACCTGATCATCACAGCCACTGCTCCTTAACGCAAGCCACCTAGCCTTCACGCATCAACACATACCCCCTATTAACCACAAACTGCCACGGCATTACCCACTCACATAAACTGCCCAGCTAAACTCACATAACAGTCCCTCCACAAACTGCTTCCCTTCACCGCAAAGCTGTCCAGAAAACTGCCCCAATAATTACCGAAAATTGTCCAGAATTCTGCCCCTGCACAGCCAGTGAAACTGTCCCAAAAACTGCCCGAAACTGCACCTAGAACTGTCCCGAAACAGTCCCCTAAACTTTCCAAAACAGCCCCTAATACACCAAAAACAATGACCAGAAAACCGTGAAGAAACAGCAGCAAAACGGAGTGAAAACAGCGACCAAAATAGCAAAACAGCGAGCTAAGATGCTAATCCAGTGAACCGGAAGAGTTGCAGAGTGATAGCCCTTCCGACGGCCGTGAAACGCGAGTCTGAAAGTTGACATAAAAGGTTAGACCTGAGGGTATTTTTCACATCCGTATTCAGTTGTATTTTTATTATTTATTGAGTTTCGTTCGCATGATTATTATGGAGTGATGCATGTTGTGGCCTTTGAATAGATAAAAAAAATACATGTATTGTGAAATGGTGTATGTTGTGGCCCTTGAATAAAATGAAAAGTGTGTCGCCTCTCGTGGTATATAGGATGGAAACCAGGACATAAATTTCATAGCTGATTCCGAATGGACGGTAGTATGATCTGTACTCGGGATACAACTCCACGTACTACTTGAGTAAACGGCGCATATTTCGTTTTATGTTGTTTTGATTTGTTTATTATTTGCTACTTAATTTCCGCATGTTATTTGTTTATGTAATGATGTGATCGAGCGCATGGGCTTAGTAAGTTAGATTAAAGGTCCCCTATTTTGAGGGGTTAAAACCCTTTACCACGATGCTTTGCCGCGCCGATTGATGTATATTCGGTTGAATGTAAGATGTGTTCAATCGGTTTTACGAATTCCGATATTATTTATGTTATTTTTTTATATGCATGATGTGATCGAGCGCATAGGCTTAGTAAGTTGGATTAAAGGTCTCCTATTCTGAGCGGTTAAAATCCTTTACCACGATACTTTACCGCGCCTTTTAGCCCGTTATTATTTATTAGGTGTCATGTATTTATCCGTTCATGAATATGTCATGAGGTTTACTGTATTTTGGAGGTCACTACTGTAACTAAGTTCGAACGCGTTTTAGAACGCCGCACGATTGCATGTTTTCTGTCTGGTCCCGTTCAAACACGTTCTCGAACGCCACACGAATGTGAACCTTCTATTTATCGTTCGAACACGTTCTCAAATGCTACGCGAACGCGCACTCATTTTCTTAGTTTCATCATGCATCAGGTCTGGTTCCGTTCGAATGCATTCTCGAACGCTATACGAACGCGAACCTTCTGTTTACCGTTCGAACGCGTTGTCAAACGCTACGCGAACACGTATACATTTTCTTAGTGTTTCATGCATCAGGTCTGGCTCCATTCGAACGCGCTCTCGAACGTTATATGAATGCGAACCTTCTGTTTACTGTTCGAATGCATTCTCGAACGCTACGCGAACGCGCACCCACTGAACTGAGTCATTTTCATCAGATTTCGTGCATAATTGTTCCTAGTAGCTATCCCTTCGTATGATGAACCTGATTGCTTCTCTGTATTACGCAAGATTGTGTAGGTGTCGTTCATCTGTATTCCCCACATGTATGAGTACAATATGTTTATTAACTTGTATGCTTGTGTATGTTAATTTATCTTATGTATGCAAATTGAGACATAGATTACATGCAAATAGGCTGTATGCAAATTCAGATATGTGTTACATGTAAATTTAGATGAACTTGTTGATGTATGCATGCGAACTTAGGGGTAAATCATCCTTGGAAATATGTTGCTTAGGCTTGGTTAGATTATTGCACAAATCATTTTATTACAAGTGGCATAAGTAAGGGACCATTCTGAACCCAACGGTTTGAGGTCTTCCCTTGCGAGGGGTGAGTGCGGCCTTAAATCTTTGTCCCAGTTCACACCAGGTGGCAACTCTATTATTCTTCGGTTTAGTCCCCCGCGGGCTACTCCGTACTCCCAACCGGGCAGTGAGCCCGGAACAACATGCGTCGCCCAATTTGTGTTCCCACATTCCGGCGACTCCACTAGGGACCTCGACCCAATACCGTTGACAAAGTGGGCCTCGCCAATAAGCTGATGATGTAGTGGGTCCTCGACCCTGAACTGGTACTGATGCGGGCCTCACCCTCAACTGATACTGATGTGGGCCTCGCCCCAAACTGATACTGATGTGGGTCTCGCCCCTAGACTAATATTGATGTGGGCCTCGCCCCAAACTGATACTGGTGTGGGCCTCGCCCCCAGATTGATGCTGATGTGGGCCTCGCCCCTGATTGATACTAATGTGGGCCTCGCCTCAGACTGATACTGATGTAGGCCTCACCCCAGAGTGATACTGATGTGGGCCTCGCCCCCAGACTGAAACTGATGTGGGCCTCGACCTTGGGACTCATCCCCAAAAACTGCTGATGATATGGGTTTACAACCCTGGGACGCATCCCCAAAATGCTGATAAAATATGGGCCTCAACCCTGGGACGCATCCTAAAAGTGATGATGAATGAATTCTTGGCTTGCCAGCTGCCACCTGACTTGCCTGTTGTTTTGAACTGAATTGATATGATGGCGAGGTGCCTCGACCTCTGGAATTTGTTCCCGAACCACCGAATGTGAACTGTGATGATGATGCAGTGGGCCCTCGACCCTGGGACTGTAGGCATTGAATTTTTGCATGTGAAACCCGATGATGAGTCTCAGTTGGAGACACTACCTTTTTAGTTAAGGATATTTCGGGAAACGGTCGTCGGAAGGGAATCGGTATTTCGTTAAATCCTTTTTCACTTGTTTAGCGTCAAGCTCACTTGTTGGACCTCCGTTTAGAGCACCTTTGGCCCAAAAAAAACCCGAAAACCTTTTAACTTTGGCCCAAAACCCTTGCCTCTAAAACCTTCATTCAAACAACCGACTAAAGACTGCTAACAACTCCATTCACTGCATTCGAAGCCCCTCTACGACCATTTCCCTCAACGTCCACTCACGCCCATTACCATTAAACAACCCTCCTCATGAACCCATGAGGCGAACCACTCCCAAACGACACAAGCAACGCCACAGCACCCTCTCCATAACAGCCACAGTTTCACGTAATCAGCCCTCATAAACCATTCACAACAAACACAGCCCACGTAGCCACCCTAGCCAGGCCATTCATCAGCTTCAAATACACGGACATGGCCTAGACTGCCTTCACACTTCACGCCCAGCACCTGCACTCATTATCTCCCACTCACGGCAGTAACCCATTCACACCCTGCAAACAAACCTCATATGCCCTTTCTTGACAACCAAAAACACACCACATAAAGAACCATCCCTGCGCATTCAACAGCCCTAGCAGCGTCACCTTGACACCTCACACTTACTGACACAGACCAGCCACCACTCGGTAACAACACTCACGAACCCTAGCAATAATGTAAGCCACCCGCTTGCCACTCACACCTGCCATCAACCTCACAAAAAGCTTGCCTTCACGCCTCTAACCTTGATCACTCCATTACACGTAAAAGTATATGCCCACCTTACTCCACTAACGGCCCTCCACGGCTTCATCACACACAAATCTTGCAGCCCGTAGCAGCCACTGCCCTTGCCTTCCACACACCACAGACCTTCAAACGTGGGCTCCTTCACGTAACTAGCAACAACAAATAACTGCCCCATAGCTATTTACGCCCACTGAAGAAACCCTAAAGCCATAAGCATCTCTCAATATGCCGCACCTGACCATTCACGCACATAACCATTTTAACAAATAAGCCCTTCATGCACTCTTTCACCGACCGACTCACACGATAAAGCAATTGACCTGATCATCACAGCCACTGCCCCTTAACCACTACAAGAAAAGTGTAAAATAACGACGGAAATTAGCGACGGAATTTTATTTCGTCTCTATATAGCAACGGAATCATGAATCCGTCGCTAAATTTAGAGACGGATTCATGATTTCGTCGCTATTTAGAGACGGATTCATGATTCCGTCGCTATTTTTACCTAAATAAAAAAAATTCCCTCCTTTTTCCCCATCTCCCTCAAATCCCTAATTCTCTTCTCACTCTCACTCCCTTTCAATTATCTTCTCACCCAAAAATATTAATTATACCTCATTACTCATTTGAGGCACCGACTCGCAGAGTCAAATCAACTTAACTCGATTCCGTCCTCATCGCGAGCACGTAGTAGTTCACCGTTCTCGTACCGGTGGATCAGCTGCGGAGGATTGATGCTCAGCTTTCTCAGTCGTAGCACGTCATCGCTAAGTACTCCGCTTTAGCCGCCGGTCAAGGCTTGGTTACTGATGACAAAGAGCTCGATCAGTTCATGGTATGCGTCTTTCTAGTTCGATTAAATTATTTAATTTAAATTAATTTGTTCTTTTATTTGTTTGCTCACTTGCCTGTCTTATTAGATATTTGAATTAAATAATTTTATGATGAAAAGTTATTTAATATGGCAGATGGCAGGTTTTGCAGAGGAGCCTTAAGGAAGTCAAAGTAAAGAGAAAGACAAGCAGCAACAGCAGCAACCAGATCCTCCAAAGCCCACTGTGCCTTCTGAGGTGGCTGCTTGGGCTGCTGCTTCTGCGGCGAATAGCCCTGCCTCTGCCGAGCCCTTCTTAAGACTGAAGGATTTCATTCCAGCCAAAAGGGGTAACATGTTTTTTTTTTTTTTTTTTTTTACTTTTGTTTTCATGCTGTTAGTGTTTTATTTATTTATGTGCTTGTCTAGTTGTCTGTTTATGTTAAATTGCTCTGTGATTGTTTATTGATATGTTTAGAATTTAGATTGTTTGCGTATTTGATTATTTATGAATTCTTTAAAGTTTGGATTTCGATTGAATTTAGTAGCATTTGTTTCTTTACATACTCTTAGATATGTGAATTGAGTAAGAATTAGAATGAGTGAAATGATATTTAAATTAGCAAGGCGACATTGTCAAATTCACTATGGAAATTGTAGCTGGGCTAGTATGGGTTGCGAATATGTGCTATATCTTCGGCATGAAACTAAAAGGCAAACATGCAGAGAAAGGTTGGGATGTAGTTTAGATAAATTTATGCGGTGTTCACATGCGAAGATGTTCTAATAAATCTTTGTTTTGTTGATTTCGAAGACGACAATGTGATGAAATTAAATTGTGAATAGAATTGGTAATTACAGTATGTAAGAATGAATGTTGACAAAATAAGAAAATGATTGATTACCCCAGATAGAATATGTAAAAGTGATTACTTTTGCTTTTAATGCAAATCTATTGCTAATTTGCTGCAAGTTACAATTGATTGTGAACTCAGCGGAGAAAAATATAAGAAAACTTCCAGTGTTCGGTAATGTTTGTTATGCTGGATTCCTAAATATTCTAATGCACGCCTTCTAGTCATGTATATTTCACTTGTGTTCGACTGATAAATCTTTTGTTAGTATCTTTAATCCTGCATCTACATGCTACCTTAGATGCTTTACTTTCTTTCATAGCTCTTCAGTTCATTTGTTATATGGTTGTGAATCACTTTTTAAAATTTTTTGGAGTTAAACTCGTGGGATTCATGACAGTTTAGAATGCTATATTTGACTAACAGGTATGTAATTTGATTCATGATTCTTTTTCTTTTGTTTATTTTGTTGCTTTTCAATTTAATCAATATGATGATATCACGAATCATATATGGACAAGCAGAAAACTTCCGATGGATTGTCTTCTATCTCTGCATATTTGAGGCACCCCAATGTCTTATTTAGAATGCTTAATGCTATTTTAGATCATAGAATCAGAATTCTAATTTTTCCTATTCTTGACAATGAAGACACATTATGTTCTGCTGCTATGTTCGTTTAAAGAACAACTGCAACAACATGTTCGGGTCCATGCAATGGAAGCAGTGATGGCTTGCTGGGAGATTGAGCAATCCCTGCAAGGCCTGACAGGTACTCTTTGATGTAAATAAATTACAACTACAATATTTCAAGTTAATGCCAACATTCCATGCTGCATTGGAGCATACATTTCTAAGAGCATAAAAACTTCATCCCCTTGCTGGATTGGAGCATACATTCCTGTCAGAGAGGAATTCGGAGGTCCGGCCATTTCCCGTCATCAAGGATAACGTGAAAGATGTAATGTTTTATTGTTGAAAATAGCAAGCCTTGTGTATTTATAATGGATTTTGACTTGGCTTCACTGTGTTTTGGTATGTGCACTGGTGTTAATGGTGCCAGGTCATTTTGAAAATTTGAGCCAATGTACTTGTTGTGTTGCCTCTCTTTTATAATAAAATCATTCCTTGTTACTGAATGTTGTATGTTGGTGAAATAAGAAATGGTTTGCTTAATCTCATTGACAAATTTTAAAAAATCATATTTGGTGGGGGATGATTATTGGTGTTCTTTACACCAATTTTCGTTTTTAATTTTTTTTTTCAAAAAAAATTATAGCTACGAAATAGCTACGGAAATATTCCGTCGCTAAATAGAAACGGAATTTCCGTCGCTATTTAGCGACGGATGGAATATTTCCGTCGCTATTTTTTTTGCGACCAACAAAATAGAGACGGAATTTATCCGTCGCATTTCCGTCGCTAATGGTGAATTAGCGACGGATTAGCTACAGAATTTTCCGTCGCTATTTGGCAGTTTTCTTGTAGTGAACGCAAGCCACCTAGCCTTCACGCATCAACACATACCACCCTATTAACCACACACTGCCACGACATTACCCACTCACATAAACCGCCCAGCCAAACTCACGTAACATTCCCTCCACAAACTGCTTCCCTTCACCGTAAATCTATCCAGAAAACTGCCCCAATAATTACCGAAAACTATCCAGAATTCTACCCCTGCACAGCCCGAGAAACTGTCCTAAAAACTGCCCGAAACTGCACCCATAATTGTCCCGAAACAGTCCCCGAAACTGTCCAAAATAGCCCCTAATACACCAAAAACAGTGACCAGAAAACCGCGAGGAAACAGCAGCAAAACGGAGTGAATAACAACGACCAAAACAGCAAAACAGTGAGCTAAGACGCTAATCCAATGAACCGGAAGAGTTGCGGAGTGATAGCCCTTCCGACGACCGTGAAACGCGAGTTCGAAAGTCGACATAAAAGGTTAGACCTGAAGGTATTTTTCACATCCGTATTCAGTTGTATTTTTATTATTTATTGAGTTTCGTTCGCATGATTATTATGGAGTGATGCATGTTGTGGCCTTTGAATAGATAAAAAAAATGCATGTATTGTGAAATGGTGTATGTTGTGGCCCTTGAATAAAATGGAAAGTGTGTCGCCTCTCGTGGTATATATGATGGAAACCCGGACAAAAATTTCATAGCTGATTCCGAATGGACGGTAGTATGATCTGTACTCGGGATACAACTCCACATACTACTTGAGTAAACGGCGCATATTTCGTTTTATGTTGTTTTGATTTGTTTATTATTCGCTACTTGATTTCCGCATGTTATTTTTTTATGTAATGATGTGATCGAGCGCATGGGCTTAGTAAGTTGGAATAAAGGTCCCCTATTCTGAGGGGTTAAAATCCTTTACCACGATGCTTCGCCGTGCCGATTAATGTATATTCGGTTGAATGTAAGATGTGTTCAATCGGGTATACGAAGTCTGATGTTATTGTCTTTATTTTTATATGCATGATGTGATCGAGCGCATGGGCTTAGTAAGTTGGATTAAAGGTCCCCTATTTTGAGGGGTTAAAATCCTTTACCACGATGCTTTGCCGTGCAGATTGGTGTATATTCGATTGGATGCGAGATGAGTTCAATCGGATACGTGAGGTTCCACATTGTGGATTTGTTTGTCTATGAATGTGTTGCATGCATCAGGCCTGGTTCTGTTCGAACGTGTTATCAAACGCTATACGAACGCGAACCTTATGTTTACCGTTCGAACGCGTTTACGAACGCTACTGGAACGCGCATGCATTTGTTTTATCAGGTCTGGTCCCGTTCGAACGCGTTATCAAACGCCACACGAACGAGGACCTTATGTTTACCGTTTGAACGCGTTTTCAAACGCTACACGAACGCGCATACACTGAACTGAGTCTTTTTCATCATATGTCATGCATAATTGTTTCTTAGGTGATTTCTCTTGTATCATGTAATCAATCATACTATTTGAATTCCTGCATTTATTTATTTGATGTGTTCATGAGATGGTATTCAAGCATGATTAGTCCTTTATTTTGTGTTTGGAATTTGCATTATGTTTAGGTTTTTCTTTGTTTTCCGCATTATATGATCGAAACATGTTCATGAGATTGCTGTGTGCTATTGCATGTTTGCCGTTATGATGATTACTTTCATGCATGTGAACTTAAAAGTAGAATACTCCTTGGAAATAAATGTTGCTAAGGCTTGGTTAAATTATTGTACAAATCATTTCATTACAAGTGGCATAAGTAAGGGACCATTCCGAACCCAACGGTTTGAGGTCTTCCCTTGCGAGGGGTGAGTGCGGCCTTAAACTATTTTCTCGGTTCACACCGGGTGGCGACTCCATTATTCTTCGGTTTAGTCCCCCGTGGGCTACTCCGTACTCCCAACCGGGCCGTGAGCCCGGAACAGCATGTGTCATCCAACATCTGTGTCCTACAGATATGTTGGCAGTAAATACGGTCATCAGACTATCCGAACACGTGCGTACTCGGTACCACGTTCTTACCGATTTACAAGACATGGTTGGCTTCTAGCAAAGCACCGTGCCTACCCAATTCTCCAGAAATATATTCAACATGGAATATATATAATCTGTATCAGGCGTAGTATACAATGTATTGCATATTACTATCCAGTATCGGATGTCACATGTTAGGCCTAGGGCTAGAATTGTGTCTGCCCCGTACGAAGCATATATCGGATCATCAGCAACTAGTCTCTGTGATCGGATAATCATGACCTAGTCATACTATCCCGATAGCTGCAGTATTTAAGACTACTAGTTCTGTATCCCTGCGTGATCATTGTCTCCATATGACTGAAGTGATACTTCCATCTTGACATCACACCCAATACACTACGATTCTCAATAAACCTAGAAGATGTGTACACAGAACATGTTAAAGCTCCGGACGATCAAAACCAAAGCATACTGATTGTCGCAAGTATTAGCGATGCAAGTCTTAGGTTAAGACCACATACAGCTACCCTGATTTGGATTCCCATAAACACATAGTCATACTACCAATGGGATTCCAAGGGGTCTATCCAGAGCGAAGCTGTTCCCGGTCCAACGGCTAACAGAACCTCATATCACACTTGCATAAGTATCTAATACTTAAATATATGAGAACTATGTCGTTAAGCTTCCATAACGCGCACAAGTGTAATACTAGCCTATTCCGTATTATCGATGTCCAGTCTCGATAATACTACGACTAGGGATATTTAATGATTAAACCTTTCGTGGATTAATATTGTCTCATATCTTATTAATCCGGTACTAATCATATGGACTTTTATCATTTATATATCCAAGTAATCCAATTACAAAATGATAAAATAGCAATTTCCTTTGTCACATAGTTAATTTGTACAAAAACACCATGTCTTTTACAAATAGGTATGCTAATTGTGTGATAATTTCCATCTCTAAAGTGTTTAGAGGTTGGTTTGTGAGTCTAGTCCACACTAGTTTCTATTGGTTGTGAGAAATAGCAAGGAATGCCATTCGGAGTCGAATCAAAAATCCACATCATCTACCTTTCTTGTTGATACACGACAGTGAGCAGAAAAACTGCTCAATGCCGCATATTATCTTGGTGTTACGAGGCTCAGTTTATTTTGTTGTTGTCCAGAAGAATTACGAAACATTTAGGGGTGTTTTAAGAGTGTTGTGGGGCTATTTTTGTTGGAAAAATCAGACATGAAATACTGCTGAAGTTGACACAAATCAGGGGATGATTTGGGCGTGAACTGGGTGCAATTTTGGTTCCAAAACAGTTCATATTCGAGCCGTTGTTTAGGTTCTGTTCTGAGGTTGAAACTTTGCTAAAATTTGAAGCAAAACACCAGTCCAGTAGCTGGTCATATTCGGCCATACAAGGGGAAGGGCATACAATTTTTCAAGGCTGATCCCAGGTGCCTAAGGAGTGTCCACTATGCTAGGAAATCAGTTCCTATACATTTTGTATCATGGATGTGCATATAGATGTGTTTGTTGAACTAGGGCAGGGCCCACTTTTTATGTATTAGATGACTCGAATGTCATCAAATCATGGTTGACTATGGTTGATTATATTGATTTGAACATGAATGATGGTATTACATTGAATTATATTACATCATATGACATACATATCCATCCATCTACTGAGATGACAGATACGTATTTATGCATACTCAGAGATATACCATGTGCATATGGATTTGGATGAAGAGGTCGAGTATGACTATGGGCTTCCTCGGGCAAGGTTTAGGCCGAATGGTGGTTGGCGAGGTAGCGATCATCGAGGTAATCATTGTGATAGGTATGGGTTGGATGGTGACATAAGCAGAATTAAGATAACGATTCCATCTTTCCAAGGGAGAAGCGATCTTGAAGCTTATTTAGAGTAGGAGAAGAAAATGGAGTTGTTATTTGATTGTATTGACTACTCCGATGAGAAGAAAGTGAAGTTGGCGGTTTTGGAATTTTCCGATTATACTATAGTATGGTGGGATCAGTTTGTGACTAGGATGAAGAGGAATAGAGAGAGACATATTAGTATATGGGCTAAGTTGAGATAACTAATGAGGAGGAGGTTCGTGCCTAGTCACTACTATATGGATCTTTACCAAAGGCTTCAAGGTATTACTCAAGGTTCCCGAAGTGTAGAGGATTATCACAAGGAGATGGACATAACCATGATTAGGGCTAATGTTGAGAATGATAGAGAAGCTACAATGGCTAGGTTTTTAAATGGGTTGAATAGAGATATATCTAACGTAGTCAAGCTTCAACATTATATAGAGTTGGATGAGATGGTACACATGGCTATGAAAGTGGAGAGGTAGTTAAAGAAAAAGGAAGCTACGAGATTTTCTAGTTCTTCATGGAAACCTAAGAGGGACAACGAAGAAAATAGGGATGGAACTGTTCCTAAGAGCAAGGGTGAGACATCTAGAGATAAAATGAAATGAGTAGCAAGAGTGGGGGTGAATACCGAAAGTTCTACTATAATTAGAGGTAGGGATATTAAATTCTTTAAGTTCTCTTCTCAGTGCCCAAATATGCGTGTTATGATGATGAGGGATAATAGAGTTATGGAGTCTGAAAGTGAAATTGAAGATCAAATATTTGGATTGGTAGATATAGATGTTGATGAAAGAACTTTTTCATATCTAGAAGAGTTGACCTTGGTTTCAAGGCGAGCTTTAAGTACTCAGCCTACAGCAGAGGACATAGCACTGCAGAGAGAGAACATTTTCTATGCTAGATGTCAAGTAGAGGGTAAGGTGTATAGCTTGTTGATAGATGGGGATAGTTGCACTAATGTGGCTAATATAGAGTTTGTAGAGAGGGTGACATTGCCTTAGGTTAAGCATCATAGGCCTTATATGTTGCAATGGTTAAATTATGCTAGGGGATTCAAGGTTGATAGGCATGTATTGGTGAATTTCTCTATAGAGCCATACAGTGATAAATTACTCTGTGATATAGAACCTATGTAGACTGGGCATATTTTATTGGGGCGGTCGTGGCAGTTTGATAAGAGAGTACAATATAATGGGTTTAGTAATAGATATAATTTTGTTGTGGATAGGAAACCTATTATGCTAGATCCTTTGACAAACCAGAAAGAAAATGAAGAAAAAAATTTCAAGTCTGATCCCCGGGCTTGAGTGCAATTTTCACTGTGCGAATAGCTTTCCTGTGAGGTGTTTGCGCGATAACTTCTACACATAGCCCGAGATTTTATATAAGCTTATTTATTTATGTAACCATGAGTACAAAGATGTAAAAATCGGGTGTAAATAAATGATTTGGGCTATAACAACATTTTGAGTATAACATGTTAGATGGTGACTTAGTATGTAATTTACTCACAGATACCTTTCTTGTGTGGTCACACATTCTATTTCTCGTAAGAATAAAATAATATTAGATTAAGGAGAAGCCATATTGATGCTTATGTGTCCGAGTGGGAGATGTTGCCTGTCATGTGGTACGTCCATATAGGCATGTCATATGAGATGGATTTTGTAATCTACCTATTTTCCTATTAATTATTTAGATTTGTTTTAAATAAATAGATAGGATAAATCTCAAATAATTTTAAGGGGATGATTGTTATTATTTGATTTCGATAAGGTCTTTTTGTGATAGAGGTTTAATTAAATTAAAAGTTCCTCGATCTAGATGAGATAAGAACTCTATATATCTTTTACATAAGCTATGCAGAATTAATTAATCACTAATAAAAAAAACTCCTTGTAATTTATTTGATTCATCTCCATATATTTTCTTTGAGGCACCATCAAAGGCCTTTGGATCTTGGAACGTGTAAAGAAAGAATTAGGGGACGTTAGTAGCCACTCTACAACCACGACGAAAGCTTGTTGTGTATGTGGGATTCTGAAATAATCTGTTTGATCAGTTTTCACTGTGAACTTGAATATACGAAAAAGTAACCTTTGATCTATACCTTTTCCAACAATAAGGAAAAAAAAATGATAATAAATAGACCTGAGATGCAACCTAAGATCTAAATACCAACTAATGCAAATCTTATAAGAACAAAACATGTAGCATCTACAACGAGATTGAAATCGCTGCCTGAGAATCACCAAAAACAAGTTGGAAAGATCGAAATCTTGAGAAAATAAGTGTCAAGAACCCTGCTGCTTGAAACGCCACAAAAGTCAGCAACGCTTTTGATGAGTTGCTTGAGATGCCACAAAGATCAGCAACGCATTTGATAACTTTGTACTTCTTTCAATATTTTAGATAGAAAACACACTTAATCTGCATAACAATTTGTAGCTTTTATATATCATAAAGGTGAATAAAAACATTGAGTTTATGCCTTTTTTGTAATGAGGAAGCTAATACTAAACCAATCCAAATAAGGTAACCTAAACTAAACATAATGATACGATCCAAGACATATCAAAGATTAGTGATATAAGGTTCTTGCGGTTACATGTAAATTACGCGACTTCCAAAGGTTCAAACCTAAAGGAGATAGCTGATGAGAGGTTAATATACAAATATTTCCCACCCTCTATCTTAATGTTTTGTGTGTATTTCAAGTTTTATTAGCGTTTTGATGTGTTTTGGGTGTGTTTTACAGGTTAAAATTAATATCAAGACTTAACAGATTCAATGAGGGATGAAAACGGTAAAATATAGAGTAAATCGAGCTAGGTTTCAGAGTCAAAATGCGCATCCCAATGCCGAACGAGTGTCAAGAAGCGGGCAAGAATAAAACTTTGGTAGAACGTAATTACTTCTTGGGCAAATTGAGTGCGTCGCGACTCTAATGAAGAAAATTGACGATGCGCTTAATGATAGTGGAGAGAGTCATGACACGTTAAGCTCGTTGCAAAAGGCAATTTCAACCCAGATTCACCCTGTATATGATTTTAAATGAGGAAACACCCCCAGAACTCCTTATAAAAGCATAAGTTCGTCCCAAAACCTAAAAGGAAGACTCACAATATATTTTGGAACCTTCATAGCATAGAAGAACCTCTAGAGTAAGTCAAGAACAATAGCTTTCCATGATGTTGGAGTTTGAATATGAAGGCCGCCAACAAAAGTTTCTTCTTCCCTTTACTCACTAATTGATCTTTTATGTGTTCCTGGCTTGAAATAATGATTAGTTATTTTTATTGAATATTATAAGTAGCTAATTCATTAAATTTATGGTTGTAATGGATCCCAAACATGTTTAATTAATTATTTGAATATTTTTATTATTTTGGGATTATTATTGATTATTTATTATTCTTTGTACTTGAACGCATATTTTATTTGTTTGGCCAATAATAAAATAGTCTTGGTAAATCCTTAGGAACTCGACAGAGGAAATTTGGGTTAGCCATGGGAATAATAGTGTGTGATCTTATTCGTTGAATAGATTTCCCTGCAGGATAGAAATATAGGGCATATGTAGCCAAGATTAGAACCCGACCTTAATAAATTTGGTTTAAATTAATTAACATAGACATATAGTTAATTGATTTATTTGGAATATATTTACATTACCATCGAAATAGGCTTGCTCATAATTTAGTGTTCTAGGTTAATAATTAATAACGATAACCCAACTGAATGAAAAATATCTGGACTCTTTGCGCGCATGTTTAGGTGAAGTTTCAACCCTAGGTTCTTCTATTTATAACATTTTCAAAGTCTGTTATTTGCGTTTTATTTAATTTCAATTAAATTTCGATAAATCAACTCTCATTCCCAATAGTTTAATTGAAGTTCAGTAATTTAGTTTTGATATTAATAAGAGAAATATTAAGTCCCTGTGGGTTCGACATCCGACTAATAGTCACTATATTACTTGAGCGAAACGTGCACTTGTGTGCTAGATTTATAAAATCATGATCAAATTTTTGGCGCCGTTACCGGGGACTT
>SKCR01030203.1:0-92918 GCA_019454045.1 Zanthoxylum bungeanum
ATTGGATTTCGACGCGGAATTAAAATTAGATTTTAATTCGGGCGAACGAATTTAGAATAATTCGTTAGCGACGTGAATAGTGAATTCGCTAGGCGTAATCATTTAATTACGACGCGACGGAAAATTCGTTAATTTGGAATTAGCGAACCCGAGCCCGAGAGTGATTGCGAGCGCATTCGCATTTCGAATTCGAGCGCGGCTCGCGAGTCACATCAAGCGTCAAATCGTTTGTCACATCGTGCGTCAAATCAATTGTTCACTTTGAGTGATGTGACTTGACAACATGTCACTTTATAAAGTGATGTGATATGACTTAAAGTAAAGTAGATATGATGTGTGAAAAGTAGAAAAGCATTATTAGATTTTTGCTTTTTACTTTTAAAATATTTGAGAATGATTTATATATTTATTTTGTTTTTTGAAAATAAAATTAAAATATATAAACTTATCATTTTCTCTCTCTCAAAGTGTGGTACACGGTTTTACGCACAGAGACATCTCCCTCCTTTTTCCCTCTTCTTCTTTTTTTCTTCTCTTCTCACGGCATGGTGCCGATTTCTTCATTTTTTTTCTGGTTTCACGAAATCTTTGAGAAGCAAAATGGAAGATGAACAAGTGCTAGCACCCTTGGGTAATATTATGGTGATAGGGAAACGAATTTGTGAGCATGGAAAAGCTTGAAGCTTGGAGCTTCAATGGAGTCCATGCATGGCCGAATCTTGGAGAGGAAGACAGCCCCAAAACCGAGCAGTCCAGCAGCACAAGGAGCTCCATTACCGCGAGTTTGAGAAGCTTGAAGGCTTGTGTTCTTCATCCATCAAAACCGAATTCAATGTGAGTTGATTCCGCACCCTCCTTTGATGTGTTCATATGTGATTTTATGCATTGTTTGTGATCTTGTGGACTTGATTAAACTCCAAAACTTTAGCCACCAAATTTCTTGCAAAGTACTTTCCACCAGCCAGAACTGGAAAACTGAGGAATGACATCACATCCTTTGTACAACAAGACTCAGAACTCTTTACGAAGCTTGGGAAAGGTACAAAGATTTGCTCCGGAAATGTCCTCACCATGAGATTCCAAAATGGCTTCAAGTCCAAACAATATCTATATGACTTTCTGGAATAATGAGAACCACAATCGATGCTGCTGCTGGAGGAGCTTTAATGGCGAAAGGAGAAGATCAAGCCCGGGAACTAATCGAAGAAATGACAACAATAATTCCCTGTGGCCAACAGAAAGGAGATTGATCCAAAGAATTGCAGGAATTTATGAAAGTGGATCCAATACAGCAGTCAACGCCAAGTTAGAACAAATATGCAAATTCACGGAGAATTTTACCACTGGATCCACAAGTTCACCATATGGAGGAGCACCAGAGTCGAATCAACTTGAAGAGATGGTGAATTATGTCAACAATTTCAACAGACAGGGGAACAATCCATATTCCAACACCTACAACCCAGGTTGGAGGAATCATCCTAATTTTTCATGGAGCAACAATTCAGGGAAAAAGAACAATCCACCTCCTGGATTCCAACAGCAGAACTATCCACCACCTGGATTCCAGCAACAGAACAAATGCTAGGAGCAGGCAAATGAACCAGGAATAGCAGAAGTGCTGACTCAGTTAAAAAAGTACGATGCTATCTTTCAGAGCCAATCAGCTTCCATCAAAGCACTGGAGAATCAAATCGGACAACTGGCCAATGCTCAGAGTTACAGACCACCCGGTAATCTTCCCAGCAACACAGAACCCAATCCAAGGAACCGGGGGAGGGAGTAATGTCAAGCCATTACTTTGAAAAGCAGTACTGAAATCAACAAAGATGTTGGAATCAAGGTGTCCCAAGAAGAAGTTCCAAAAGAAGCAGAGCAACAGATGGAGGAAAAAGAAGCAAAGGAAAAAGAACAGATCATTCCACCTCCACCTTTTCCTCAACGACTTCAGAAAAACAAACTGGACAAGCAGTTTGCTCGATTCCTGGAGGTTTTCAAAAAGCTTCACATCAACATCCCATTTGCAGAATCCTTGAAATAAATGCCGAGTTATGTCAAATTCATGAAAGACATTCTTTCACGAAAATGGAGATTGGGAGACTACGAAATAGTAGCATTAATGGAAGAATGCAGTGCCATCATTCAGAGGAAACTTCCCCCGAAGTTGAAAGATCTTGGCAGTTTCACTGTCTTATGCACCATTGGAGAACATTACATCGGTAAAGCTTTATGTGATTTAGGAGCCAGTGTTAACTTGATGCCTTTTTCTATTTACAGGAAACTGCAGATTGGAGAAGCAATGCCTACCTCAGTTTCATTGCAACTTGCTGACCGAACACTCACATTTCCAAGAGGTGTTGTTGAAGATGTGCTGGTCAAAGTAGACAAACTAATTCTCCCAGCAGATTTCATCATCCTTGAAATGGAAGAGGACAAAGAAATACCTATCATTCTTGGGAGACCATTCTTGGCTACAGGTAAAACTGTGATTGATGTGCAAAAAGGAGAACTGACCATGAAAGTGCAGGACCAAGAAGTGACCTTTAATGTTTTCAAAGCCATGAAATTCCCGAGCGATGAAAAGAAAGAAGAATGCTTCAGAGTTGATGTTGTTGATAGTATCGTTCAAAATACTGAGCCAAATCCCACAGATACACTTGAAGCTTGCATCACCAACATGAATGACTGCGAGCTAGATGCTGAAATCCTGGAATGTATCATTACCTTGACAAACCATTCCGATTCAAAGCGACACCACCAGTTGAAAGCTTGGAACTGCCAAAGAAAGATCGAATCAAGCCCTCGATTGAAGAACACCCACAGTTGGAGCTGAAGTTACTTTCGAGTCATCTCAGGTATGCATTTCTTGGAAACTCTTCTGAATCACCTGTTATTATTTCATCTTCGCTAACATTAGAGCAGGAAGAAAAGCTACTGAGAGTGTTACGAGAGCACAAGAAAGCCATTGGTTGGACTATAGCAGACATTCGAAGCATTAGTCCATCATTTTGCATGCACAAGATTATGATGAATGATGAGCACAAACCCACAGTGGAGCATCAACGGAGACTCAATCCAATCATGAAGGAAGTCGTAAAGAAAGAAATAATCAAATGGTTGGATGCTGGCATCATATACCCCATCTCAGACAGCAGTTAGATAAGTCCTATGCAATGTGTGCCGAAGAAAGGTGGAATTATTGTGGTTACGAATGAAAAGAACGAGCTAATTCCAACAAGAACGGTGACTGGATGGAGAGTATGCATGGACTACATAAAGCTGAATAAAGCCACGAGAAAGGACCATTTTCCTCTACCATTCATTGACAAGATGTTAGACAGATTGGCGGGACATGAATTCTATTGCTTTCTTGACGGATATTCAGGTACAATCAGATTGTTATCGCCTTAGAAGATCAGGAGAAAACCACATTTACATTTCCCTATGGTACTTTTGCTTTCCGCAGGATGCCATTTGGATTATGTAATGCCCCCGCCACTTTTCAGCGTTGCATGATGGCCATATTCTCAGACATACTGGAGCAGAGTATGGAGGTATTCATGGATGAATTTTTGTGTTTGGAGATTCTTTTGACCATTACTTGCAAAATCTGGAACATGTGTTACAACGGTGCGAAGATACAAACCTGGTACTCAATTGGGAGAAATGTCACTTCATGGTAAAGAAGGCATTGTTCTTGGACACTGAATCTCACAAAAGGGATTGAGGTAGACAAAGCAAAGATATAGACAATTGAAAAACTACCTCCACCAACATCAGTAAAAGGTATTCGAAGTTTTCTTGGACATGCAGGTTTTTACAGGTGATTTATCAAAGAATTTTCCAAAATTGCAAAACCTCTTTGCAATCTTCTGAAGAAGGATGTGCCTTTCAACTTCACCAAAGAATGCCATGAAGCTTTTGAGATCTTAAAACAGAAGCTGGTTTCTGCCCCCATCATTGTAGCACCAGACTGGACCATTCCATTTGAAGTGATGTGCGATGCTAGTAATTTTACTGTAGGTGCAGTTTTGGGACAACGCAAAGCAGAGATTTTCCACACCATTTATTATTCTAGCAGAACTCTAAATTAAGCTCAACTCAACTACAGAACTACTGAAAAAGAGTTGTTTGCAGTTGTGTACGCTTTTGACAAATTCCGCTCCTATCTGCTGGGTCCCAAAGTGGTGGTCTACACAGATCATTCAGCAATCAAATACTTGATCACTAAGAAAGATGCCAAACCTAGATTGATCTGTTGGATACTTCTTCTACAAGAATTTGACGTGGATATTCGAGATAGGAAAGGGTAAGAGAATCAGGTGGCAGATCATCTATCGAGGCTCGAGAATGGAGAATAGCTGACAAAGATCTGTCAATCAAAGAAACTTTTCCAGATGAACAGCTGTTTGCCATGAAACAATAGGAAGTCCCTTGGTATGATGACTATGTCAACTACATTGTGTCAGGAAAATAGCCGTTGGAATGGACAACTCAGCAACGGAAGAATTTCTTCAAAGAAGTCAAGCACTATGTCTGGGATGAACCGTACCTGTTCAAACGCTGTGCTGATCAATTATTGAGACGGTGTGTTCCACATGAGGAAATCAACAGTGTTTTGCAGCACTGTCATTCATCACCATATGGCGGACACTTCAGCGGAAACAAAACTGCAGCCAAAGTCCTACAATCAGGTTTGTTATGGACCACTCTTTTTAAAGATGCTTATCTTTTTGCTTTTCAATGTGACAAGTGCCAGAGAACGGGAAATATTTCCAGGAGAAACGAATGACCATTGCAAAACATTCTAGAAGTGGAAATATTCGATGTGTGGGGTATAGATTTCATGGGACCTTTGTTCCATCATTCGGAAACCTGTACATCCTGGTTGTTGTAGACTACGTCTCCAAATGGGTTGAAGCAATTGCATTGCCATCCAATGATTCAAAAGTGGTGATCAAATTCCTGAAAAAGAACATTTTCACTCAATTCGGAACACCTCATGCAATCATTAGTGATGCTGGCTCTCATTTCTGCAACAGATATTTCGATGCACTCCTATCCAAATACGAAGTTACTCAAAAGGTTGCCACAGCTTACCATCCACAGTCAAATAGACAGGTTGAGGTTTCAAACAGGGAAATCAAAAGAATCCTAGAAAGAACCGTTGGATCAACAAGGAGGGACTGGTCAACAAAACTAGCTGATGTATTATGGACCTACCGGACAGCTTACAAGACACTCATTGGTATGTCCCCATATCGATTGGTGTTTGGGAAAGTGTACCATCTTCCAGTTGAGCTTGAGCACATGGCGTACTGGGCACTGAAGAAGTTGAATTTTGATTCGCAAGCTGCAGGAGAGAAAAGACTTCACCAACTCAACGAATTGGAGGAATTTCGCCTACAGGCTTATGATAATGCCAAATTGTACAAGGAAAAGACCAAAAAATGGCATGACCGAAAAATAGTGCACAGACAGTTAGAACCAAGGTAGTAGGTGTTGTTGTACAACTCGAGGTTGAAACTTTTCCCTAGAAAATTGAAATCTAGGTGGTCAGGTCCATTTGTGATTACTTAGGTTTTACCTTATGGAGCTGTTGAGTTACTGGATCCTAACACCAACAACACATTCAAAGTTAACAGTCAGCGTGTCAAACATTACTGGGGAGAATCATTTGAGTGATAAAAAGAAAGTGTCACACTTTCAGATCCAGCCTAATGTTCGAGAAGTCACGTCTAGCTGACGACTTTAAACTTAACGCTCGCAGGGAGGCAACCCATGCAATTTTTGTATATATTGTGATTTGGTGTGATTTAATTTTCTGTGTTTAGTTGTTGCAGATTAAGACATTTCAAGATGGAAAAAGATCTCGCAAATCTTCAAAAGGAAATTCCTTCTCTCCCTCAAAAATCTCTGATGAAAGTTTACAAAGCTCGCTTGGAACGGATGGGGTTACTGACAATCCATGGTGTTCCTAATGACATTCGTTGGGTAATTGAAGCACGAGTCCGATTGGCAGGTGAGTCTTCTGACTCTGTTATTTCACATCTGCCTGGTTTTGGAAGAAGCACCTATGCAAAGAAACGTAGAGCTAAACAAATGGGTGTTTGTTACAAATATGCATGCTGGAATTGCAATACTCGTTGTCGTTCTTTAGGAATGGTGTCTGATAATCGCGAAGACAAAATTAAATTCATTAGGGATGGCTTGAGTAAGGAGTCTTTAGATGATATATTTTCGACTCTTGAGACGCATCCCATGGATATGTTCACATAACCTTTCACAAATTACATACACAATTTCAAAAAGAAAGACAACAGTTAAGTCTTGGGAATCTGACTAAAAAAGACCCTGTTTGCCAATTTATAAAAAAATTAGATGGGAAGCTTATCCCTGACACATAGACGTCAATCAAGCTGTAAATTCTTGTACATATTATATCTCTTTGTCTTTTCCTAATAATTGTGATTTGTTGTTTTCTTTTATTTTCTCCGACAGGATCCAGACCTTTTTGACTATCACGACTTATTTTATTGTTGAACTAATAATTGTCATTTGGTAGGTACTAGTGCTATTATTTTAACTCACCCTTTTCAGGTGTTATAAATTCAACTCATCATTGCACTTTTAAAGACATTCAGAATAAAACATGGAAGCCACTTCAAGAAGATGAGTTGAAAACATCTGTGTGTTTTGCGGTAGTAGTGTTGGTACTAAACCACAGTATGTAGAAGCAGCACATGAATTAGGTCGAGTCTTAGCTGCAAGGAATATGCACTTAATATATGCGGAGGCAATCTTGGCATTATGGGGATCGTTTCAAACGCCGTACAAGAAGGAGGCAGTCATGTTTTGGGAATCATCCCAAAACCCTTGGCAGAAGCAAATCTTATTGAACCATCAAACAGAGAGGAACAGATCGTGCCAGGTAGGTCTGAACGACTGGTAGAAATGATTAACCGTTCTGATGCTTTTATTGCTTTACCAGGTGGCTTGGGTACATTGGAGGAAATTTTTATAGTACTATCTTGGGCAAACCTGAACATACACCAGAAACCAATTGGGCTTTTTAACGTTGATGGATTTTATAATTTTCTTTGTGTGTTTCTTGATGATGCCCGGAGAAATGGGTTCGTGACAAAACCTTTAAAAGAACTCCTCTTTACTGCCAGAACTGCTCCGAATCTAATAGACCAACTCTTAGCCTATGAACCACAAGTTGACCCTATCCTTTCAAAGATAAATTGGTCTGAGGACGATCGTGGTAAGAGGCATCGTGTTAATCTGGATCCTAACCTTTAATTTTTCGTGTAGAATTTCAGCTAACCAGGTACTATCTTCTAAACTCTTCTTCTACTGTTTAAGACATTGGGGACAATGTCTCATTTAGGTTTGGGGGAGGGAATTAGTTGATTAGTATCTTCTTTTTAGTTGTGTGTTGTTTTTATTTTTAGTTCAAAATTTTTCGAAAAAAAAAATTGAAATTTTTTCAAAAATTACAAAAATATTTTGCATTTTTATGTTTTTATTTTGACTAAAAAGGTGAAATTGGTAAGAGATAGCTGAGTAAGGAGTTTCCACTCATGAGACGTATCTCAAACCTATTTTGAAACAAGTTAATTTTTGTTTATTTCCTTTTAAATTATTTAATTTGTGAATTCTCCATAATACTGACTAAAATGGATCTTCATATGCTCAGTTGGCAGGTATTATCAACATACATGTAACATACAGACATAGGTTGTAATTGAAAAGTTTGTAATATTCAGTGCTCTAGTTTAATGGGAGGAAGCATCTGAAAAAGTGATGGGGTAAAAAAAAAAACTGAGATCCGAGTTATTAAGTTTGTAAGGGTGTTTTAACACCTAGTGCCCTAAAACCAACTGGTTTGGGAGTCACTGGCCCAAAGCTCGCTACATGGATCAAAGATGCTGCAAAAATATATATATCTGAAGTCTGAGTAATTAAGTCCGTAGGGGTGTCTTAACACCTGGTGCCCTAAAGCCAACTGGTTTGGGAGCCACCGGCCCAACACTCGTTACATAGACGAAAGACATTGTATATAAATAAAAAAAATCAAAGAATAAAATCAGAAAAATGAGAAAAATTATTCCATTGCTACAAAAAGGTGTGAATCTGATAGAACTTTAGGACAAAAATATTACTCTCTTATCAACTGCACTTATGACTATTGTGGGAAAAAATGAGTTGATTAAAATTTTGTTGGCTGTGTATATGGAGAATGATAAATATAATCGGAGAATTTACTTATTCAGTAATTTAGAATGAAACAAAACAACTAGTAACTTGGAGTAGAAGTTTCCACCTGATTAGTCCTAACTTCTTTATTCTCTTTTCGCTTGTCTTTTTGCTTTTGTGTGCATTAGTTTCACTACCTTTTTACTTTTGTAAAATGTTTGTGGGTATCATTGCTGTAAACCCTCACGAGACTACAACTCGTCCACTAGGGACACCTAGGGGTTTAAAAGCTTGTTGCATATGCTAAATGCAACCGTAATCCCTACGAAAGTGGCTTAGTTAAATTTTATTATGTTATTTTATTCTATGTTTTGCTCGAGGGCTAGCAAAATGTTAGGTTTGAGGGTGTGATGAGTGGTAATTCTATCACTATTTCCCACTCATTTAACCTAATATTTTGTATAGTTTCTTGACTTTTGAAAATATTTTGATGTGTTTTGTGTTATTTTGTAGATAAATAAAGTTTCAGGACATTATGGAGGTGATTTTGAGCAAAACAGTGAAAATTGGAAAAAAGGAGCATTTTGGTAATTTGGTCGCGTCGCGACGCCTAACATGCACCAGAGCTGCTAACGTGCGCCTGGTCAATGGGTCATAATTTGAGAAGTTTGACTTTGCTAACGTGCGCCGTGCCACATGTCACCATCACAACTGATATGCTAACGTGCGCCGTACTATGTGTCATCATCCTACGGTGCCGACAATCACCATTTCCACGTGTGCCACATGTCACTCCACATCAGCGTCCACATCATCAGTTGACCGAGTCAACTTGCCACCTCACCGCCACATCATCATCAACCAATCACGCCTTGCCACGTGTCGTAATCCTACGGTGCCGACACTCCCTTTCACCACGTCAGTGCCACGTCATGCCACGTCAGCATAATAATTGAGTACTCAGCCGCCTCGCCACGTGTCGCCTTATCTTCTTATCCGAATTGCCACGTGTCAAGCCCTCAGCATGCCACGCCTAACTGTTCCAGTGTCCCGACGCTATAACCCTTAGCGTCGCGACGCCCGAAGCCTATCCGCGCCTATAAATTGAGCTCGAGATTTCAGTTTCAGTTTTACCATTCTCTCTCATTTCTTTTATGTAAATAGGGAGTCTTCTCTCTAGTTTCTTTTAATTTAAGTTTTGTAATTTAATTTTAATTACATTATGTAATAATAGTAATTCACTTTCTTTATTTTTACAGTTTTTACTATTCAACCATGAGGAGGTAACTTCCCTCTGCTAAGGTGAAAGGTAATTCTTTTACTATTACTTTTTAGATTAATCTCCCTTAAAAATAATATATTCACTATTTAAAATTTGACTTAAAAAGGGTACCGCCATATTGGTCGGTTGGTAATTCATTTTAATCTGGTTTAAACCTGACTAATCAAGGATACCGCCAGATTGATCTGTTGGTAATTTAATTTTGGTTCCGCCTTTATGGCTGGTTTATTTTGGATTATGGACAAATATTACCGCCTTAATGGCTGGTTTGACTTAATTTGACTTTATCAGGTTACCGTCTATATGGCTGGTTGGTAATATTATCACAAGTTTATATATTATTTTATGGGAGATATCTAAAATAGTAAATAGTAAAAGTAATTCCTTTTACCTTAACATTTCATTTTATTTTACTTTTCAATTTCTACTTTACCGCATTTTACTTTTGGCATTTTTACTTTATGTCTTTTATTTTACTAGCCCTAGTTATGTGTTGTAACTAAATTAGTTATCTAGGGTTGTGATGAAATCCAATATCACCGGTTTATAAGGGGTTAGATTATAGTTTTGGTAATATACAGATTTATTTATTGAGTCTTAATCTTAATGCTTTTTATTAACTGGCCACTAATAAAATTGACTAGGTAAACTTAAAATGAACTAGACATAGGGATTTTAAGTTTAAGACCTTAGACTCAATAGCCCACGATATTCCTTGAGGATAGATAACCCTTTAATAGATTTCCTTACAGGATAGGAATATACCTGTCGGGCGAGGGTAGCCTTAATTGGAACTTAATCTTAATGAATTCATGTAATTTGGTTGACATAGACATATGGTTCAATTGGGTTATACTGGATATTTATAGTTGACCATCGGAAGAGGCTTTTACATAATTTAGTGTTCCAGGTTAATAAATCAATATTTTACCCAACTATAAGATAACCACTTCATCTTTAAATAATATTGGAAGAAATCACAACCCTAGATAGTTTTTAATATTGAATTTTCTTAAAACCTACTTTCGAACAATTTTATTTACTTCTTTTTAAATTTAGAATCGTCACCTTTTCAAATCAATCAACAACCTGTTAGATACTAGTAATCATTTGACCTCATAAAATTAATAGCTTAGGTATTAAGTCCTCGTGGGATCGATACTTTTTATACTGCTTGAACGATACGTACGCTTGCGTTATACGTGTGTGTTTACGCCGGTCAGAGATTTGTTGGATATCCAGGTTTTTACAGGAGATTTATCAAAGACTTTTCCAAGATTGCTAAACCTCTATGCAATCTTATGGAAAATGATGTGTCTTTTAACTTCACCAAAGAATGCCATGAAGCTTTTGAGATCTTAAAACAGAAGCTGGTCTCTGCCCCAATCATTGTAGCACCAAACTGGACCCTTCCATTTGAGGTGATGTGCGATGCTAGTGATTTTGCTGTAGGTACGGTTTTGGGACAACGCAAAGAAAAGATTTTCCACACCATTTACTACTCTAGCAGAACTTTGAATGAAGCTCAACTCAACTACACAACCACTAAAAAGGAGTTGCTCGCAGTTGTGTACGCTTTTGACAAATTCCGCTCCTATCTGCTGTGTCCCAAAGTGGTGGTCTACACAGATCATTCAGCAATCAAATACTTGATCACGAAGAAAGATGCCAAACCCAGATTGATCAGTTGGATACTTATTCTGCAAGAATTTGACTTGGAAATTCGAGACGGGAAAAGGTCAGAGAATCAGGTGGCAGATCATCTATCGAGGCTTGAGAATGGAGAAACAGCTGGCAAAGAACTGATAATCAAAGAAACTTTTTCAGATGAACAGCTATTTGCCATGAAACAGCAGGATGTCCCTTGGTATGCTGACTATGTCAACTTCATTGTATCAGGAAAATGGCCGTTGGAATGGACAACTCAGCAAAGGAAGAAATTCTTCAAAGAAGTCAAGCACTATGTCTGGGATGAGCCTTACCTGTTCAAACACTGTGATGATCAATTACTGAGGCGTTGTGTTCCACAGGAGGAAGTCAACAATATTTTGTAGCATTGTCATTCATCACCATATGGCGGACACTTCAGCGGAAACAAAACTATAGCCAAAGTCCTACAATCAGGTTTGTTCTGGCCCACTCTTTTTAAAGATGCTTACTTGTTTTCTCTTCAATATGATAGGTGCCAGAGAACGAGGAATATTTCGAGGAGAAATGAAGAACCATTGTAAAACATTCTAGAAGTATAGATATTCGATGTGTGGGGGTATAGATTTCATGGGACCCATTGTTCCACCATTCGGAAACTTGTACATCCTGGTTGCTGTAGACTATGTCTCCAAATGGGTTGAAGCAATTGCACTACCATCCAATGATTCAAAAGTGGTGATCAAATTCCTGAAAAAGAACATTTTCACTCGGTTCGGAACACATCGGGCAATTATTAGTGATGGTGGCTCACATTTCTGCAACAGATATTTTGATGCACTTCTATCCAAATACAAAGTTACTCACAAGGTTTCCACTGCTTATCATCCACAATCAAATGGATAGGTTGAAGTTTCAAACAGAAAAATCAAAAGAATCTTGGAGAGAACTGTTGGATCAACAAGGAGGGACTGGTCAACAAAACTAGATGACGCATTATGGGTCTATCGGACAGCTTACAAGACACCCATTGGTATGTCCCCATATCAATTGGTGTTTGGGAAAGCATGTCATCTGCCAGTTGAGCTTGAACACAAGGCGTACTGGGCACTGAAGAAGTTGAATCTTGATCCACAAGCTGCAGGAGAGAAAAGACCCACCAACTCAACAAATTGGAGAATTTCGTTTACAGGCTTATGAGAATGCCAGATTGTACAAAGAAAAGACCAAGAAATGGCATGATCGAAAAATAGTGCACAGACAGTTGGAACCAAGGCAGCAAATGTTGTTGTACAATTCACGGTTGAAACTTTTCCCTAGAAAGTTGAAATCAAGGTGGTCAGGACCATTTGTGATCACTCAGGTTTTACCATATGGAGCTGTTGAGTTACTGGATCCCAACACCAATGAAACATTCAAGGTTAATAGTCAGCGTGTCAAGCACTACTGGGGAGAATCATTTGAGCGACAAAAAGAAAGTGTCACACTTTCAGATCCAGCCTAATGTTCGAGAAGTGACGTCTAACTGACGACGTTAAACTTAGCACTCGCAGGGAGGCAACCCATGCAATTTGTGTATATATTGTGATTTGGTGTGATTTCATTTTGTGTGTTTAGTTTTCGCAGGTTAATTCATTTCAGGATGGAAGAAGCTCTTGTAAATCTTCACAAGCAATTTCCTTCTCTCCCTCAAAAATCTCTGATGAAAGTTTACAAAGCTTGCTTGGAACAGATGAGACTCTTAACGATCCATGGTGTTCCTAATGACATTCGTTGGGTAATCGAAGCACGGGTCCGATTAGCAGGTGAGTATTCTGATTCCTGTAATTCTTATTTGCCAGGATTTGGAAGAAGCACCTATGCAAAGAAACGTAGAGCTAAGCAAATGGGTGTTTGTTACAAATGTGCACATTGGAATTGTAATACTCGTTGTCGTTCTTTAGGAATTGTGTCTGTAATTGCGAAGACAAAATTAAATTCATTTGGGATGGCTTGAGTAAGGAGTCTTTAGATGATGTATCTTCGACTATTGAGACGCATCCCAGTGGATATGTTCATATAGCCATCCGTAAATTACATACACAATTCCAAAAAGAAAGACAACAGTTAAGTCTCGGGAATCTGACTCAAAAAGACCCTGTTTACCAATTTATAAGAAAATTGGATGGGAAGCTTGTCCCTGATGCATAGACGTCAATCAAGCTGTAAATTATTGTAAATACTATATCTCTTTATCTTTTCCTAATAATTGTAATTTGTTTTTTTTATTTCCTTTTATTTTCTCCGACAGGATCCAGACATTTTTTACTATCACGATTTATTTTACTGTTAACTAATAATTGTCATTTGGCAGGTACTAGTGCTATTATTTTACTCACCCTTTTCAGGTGTTATAAATTCAACTCATCATTGCACTTTTGAAGACATCCAGAATAAAACATGGAAGCCACTTTAAGAAGACGAGTTGAAAACATCTGTGTGTTTTGCGGTACTAGTGTTGGTGTTAAGCCACAATACGTAGAAGCAGCACATGAATTGGGTCGAGTCTTAGCTGCAAGGAATATGCACTTAGTATATGGCGGAGGCAATCTTGGACTAATGGGGATCGTTTTAAAAGCCGTACAGGAAGAAGGCAGTCACATTTTGGGAATCATCCCAAAACCCTTGGTAGAAGCAAATCTTATTGGACCATCAAAAGGCGAGGAACTGATCGTGCTAGGTATGTCTGAATGATTGGTAGAAATAATTAACCGTGCTGATGCTTTTATTGCTTTGTCAGGTGTCTTAGGTACATTGGAGGAAATTTTTACAGTGTTATCTTGGGCGAACCTGAACATACACCAGAAACCGCTTGGACTGTACAACGTTGAAGGATTTTTATGGTTTTCTTTGTGTGTTTCTTGATGATGCCCGGAGAAATGGGTTCGTGTCAAAACCTTTAAAAGAACTCTTCTTCACTGGCAGAACTGCTCCGGATCTAATTGACCAAATCTTAGCCTATGAACCACAAATTGACCCTATCCTTTCAAAGATAAATTGGTCCGAGGACAATCGTGGTAAGAGGCATCAGATTAATCTGGATCTTAACCTTTAACTTTTCGTGTAGAATTTCAGTTAACCAGGTACTATCTTCTAAACTCTTCTTCTATTGTTTAAGACATTGGGGACAATGTCTCATTTAGGTTTGGGGGAGGGAATTAGTTGATCAGTATCTTGTTTTTAGTTGTGTTGTTTTTATTTTTAGTCCAAAGTTTTTTAAAAAATACAAAAAATTG
Organism: Zanthoxylum bungeanum; assembly: GCA_019454045.1. Classification (NCBI taxonomy): domain Eukaryota; kingdom Viridiplantae; phylum Streptophyta; class Magnoliopsida; order Sapindales; family Rutaceae; genus Zanthoxylum; species Zanthoxylum bungeanum. Next base: position 14,407 of record SKCR01030203.1, read on the forward strand.
AAAAATTTTCAAAAATTAAAAAATAGTTTGTGTTTTTTTTTATTTTGACTAAAAAGGTGAAATTGGTAAGGAGTTCCACTCCTGATACGTATTTCAACCCATTTTCGAAACAAGTTAATTTTTGTATATTTCTTTTTGAATTATTTAATTTGTGATTCTCCATAATATTGACTAAAATGGATCTTCATATGCTCAGTTGGCAGATATTATCAACATGCATGGTAACATACATACATGAGCTATAATTGAAAATTTTGTAATATTCAGTGCTCTAGTTTAACTGGAGGAAGCATCTCAAAAAGCAATGGAGTAAAAAAAAACGTCTGAGATCCGAGTTATTAAGTCAGTATGGGTGTTTTAACACCTATTGCCCTAAAACCAACTGGTTTGGGAGTCACTGGCCCAAAGCTCGCTACATGGATCAATGATGTAGCAAAAATATATATATCTGAAGTCTGAGTAATTAAGTCCGTAGAGGTGTCCTAATATCTGGTGCCCTAAAGCCAACTGGTTTGGGAGCCACCGACCCAACACTCGCTACATAGATGGAAGATATTGTATATAAATATAAAAAAAGAAAGAAAAAAAATCAGAAAAAATCATTCCATTGCTACAAAAGGTGTGAATTCTGATAAAACTTTAGGACAAAAATATTACTCTCTTATCAACTGCACTTGTGACTATTGTGGGCAAAATTGAGTTGTTAATATTTTGTGCTGTGTTATGGAGAATGGTAAATATAATCGGAGAATTTACTTATTCGGTAATTTAGAAGAAAGAAAAAACTAGTGACTTGGAGTAGAAGTTTCACTTGATTAGTCACTAACTTCTTTATTCTATTTTCTCTTGTCTTTTTGCTTTTGTGTGCATTAGTTTTACTACATTTTTACTTTTGTAAAATGTTTGTGGGTATCATTGTTGTAAACCCTCACGAGACTACAACTCGTCCACTAGGGACACCAAGGGGTTTAATGGCTTGTTGCATACGCTAAATGCAACAGTGATCCCTACGAAAGTGGCTTAGTTAAATTTTATTTTAAAGATGTTTATGTTATTTTATTCTGTGTTTTGCTCGAGGACTATGAAATTGTTAGGTTTGGGGGTGTGATGAGTGGTAAATGTATCACTAGTTCCCACTCATTTGACCTAATATGTTGTATAGTTTCTTGAGTTTTGTGAATATTTTGTAGATAAATAAAGTTTTAGGTCTATCTGGAGGTGATTTGGGACCAAAATAGTGAAAAAGGACACAAAAGGGCAAAATGGTCAATTGGCGCGTCGCGACGCGCAGGCTGCGTCGCAACGCCTAACGTGCACTGCACCATGCTAACGTGCACCGGTGACACATGTTAGAATCTGAGAAGTTTGACTTTGCTAAAGTGCACCGTGCCACGCGTCAACATCACAGCCGATCTGCTAACGTACACCGTGACATGTGTCATCATCCTATAGTGCCAACAATCGCCATCGCCATGTGTTGACATGTGTCACTCCATATGTCAGCCACGTCATCATCCACATCAGCATAAGACTGAGTCAACGTGCCACGTCACCGCCACATCATCATGAGCCAATCACGAAGTGCCACGTGTCACAATCCTACGGTGCCGACAATCACTATCGCCACGTGTCATCACATCAGCATAATCATTGAGTCGCCAGCCAGCTTGCCACATGTCACCTTATCACCTTATCCGCAATTGCCACGTGGCAGATAAGAATCTGAAGCCGAGGAATCAGCGCTTGACACGTCAGCGCGTCGTGACGCAAGAAGAAACGTGTGCGTCGTGACGCGCGGGGCTTATTGACGCCTATAAATAGATCTTGAAATTTTAGTTTCAGATGTACCTTCCTCTCTGAATTCTCTGATGTAAATAGAGAGTTTTCTACCTAGTTTATTTTAATTTCAGTTTTGTATTTAATTTTAATTACGTTATGCAATAATAATAATTTATTTTCTTTACTTTCTCCGTTTTTACTATTCAACGTGAGGAGGTAGCTTCCCCCTGCTAGGGTGAAAGGTAAACCTTTTATTACTGCTATTTAGATTAATCTCCCTTAAATATAATAGATTCACTATTTAAAATTTGACTTAATGAGGATACCACTATATTGGTCGGTTGGTAATCATTTTAAACTGGTTTAAACCTGACTAAGCAAGGATACCGCCAGATTGGTTGGTTGGTAATTAAATATTCTTACCGCCTATATGGCAGGTTCATGGACAAATTTTGATACCGCCTTTATGACTGGTCGGACTTAATTTGACTTAATCAGGTTACCGCCTATATGGCTGGTTGGTAAAATCATCACAAGTTAATATATTATATTATTGGAGATATCTAAATTAGTAGTAATAAAAGTGGATCCTTTTACTCTAGCATTTTCTTTTATTGTAATTTTCTTTATTTACTTTCCAGCATTTTACTTTTCAGTATTTTACTTTATGTCTTTTACTTTTAAGTTTTTACCGCCCTAGTTATGTGTCGTAACTAAGTTAATTATCTAGGGTTGTGATGAATTCTAATATCACCGGTTTATAAGAGGTTATTTTGTAGTTTGGGTAATTTAAAGGTTTACTTATTAAGTCTTAAACTTAATGCATTTGTTAATTGGCCACTAATAAGATTGATCTGGTAAATCTAAAATAAACTTGACAAATGAATTTTAGGTTTCAGCCTTAGACTTAATAGCCCACGATCTTCCTTAAGGATAAATAACCCTTTAAATACAAATCATTTTCATTGTGATTTGAAATCACCTAAGTTTATTTTGAACAACGTAGGACTAAAATGATTAAAATGGAAAGTTTATGGCTGGCTTTACGGTAATTTACTGAAATTATGATTTCTGGGCTAAACATTCTATTTTTGAGTATTGAGTGATTAAAATAAATTAGTTTCTTTAATTACCCAAGAAAATTAAAAAATGGAAAAATTTGATTTTCCCGCTTTCCGCTGCGTAACCCGGGTGTAATACGTACAAAATCCCAACAAAATTGTATCAGAGAGAGTCTGATTCTAGGCCCATGATATGTTTAGCTCTTTAATTTTGATATTTAGTCTAATCTTTACTTGATGCATACATATGTTATTTAATTTGATTAAATAAAAGTGTATGTCACTTTATGGAATATCCCCGCTAAATAAGGTTTTAAAGTAACTAGTATAGAGATACTTATTTCTTTGTTTGCCATGTCAATACGGTTTATGGATACCTTGTCTATGACTACATCCGAGAACGTGCCAAAGCAGTGAGGCTGTAGCCGATAGAAATTTATTTATACCGAATGTATACTTGATACTAGAAAATTTCAAGCGAAAGCGGAAGCCTGATCGTGCCAAAGTTGTCAGGGTTACGCAAGTAGCTTGAGTTTATCATTGACGAGTTTAACCTTGCTACGCCTCCTTGTGAACGTACCAAAGCTGTCACAACGAGAAACAGTCAGAACCAAAACTGGAGTCATAGTGAGTGTGATTGACAATGAGTTGTCTACCTGTGAATTTACGTAGACGAGAACGTGCCAAAGCAGTGAGTCGAAATATATTCAAGGGGTCCACTTCCCATTATGGAATTCGATTTAATTATTGAATTCTCATTTTTTCCGTTGGGGATTACGGTATTACATAAAATAGTGGGAGACACTGCTAAGTTTAAAATATTCCATAACTTAGGCAGCAGTGTATAATATTATGAAAATTGCCGCTTGTATGTTTTCCTTATTCTATAGTAGATAAAATTAAACTTCTGATCCCTATGCACATATTTTATATGTTTTCTGACTTTACTCATGGTTGTAGTTTTCTAGAATATGTTCTAGATACTAATAGATTAAGATATAATTTTGTAGAGAGAATAGTTTCTTGTACAGTAAGAATTGACACGAATTAGTTCATGTCTCGAGATTCTTAACTGGCATCAAGAAAACCCCATTAGGTATTTGTTTATCTGATAATGACGTTTCTTAGCTCTAGTGACCTTTAGAGCTATTGTGTCTGACACAGTTTGCTAATCAATTATTACAATTATTGTGAATAGTTGAAGGCAAATAATAAGGCTAAAGAAATGAGATGCGTATAATTGTGTATAGAAAATATCGATTCTCACAATACGACAACTATAGGTATTAGATACCAGTTCTCCCGTCTAGTTGTTTAAAATATTGTTTAATGATTGTTTTGATATTTGATATCAGAACTTGCGACTATTTGATAGTACTTGTTCTTTAAAATAATTATTATATATTTTAATACGGCTAGTAGTGTCATTGACGTAGAGATAAACATTAAGAAAAATATTCGGTAAAGTAAATAATTTAGAACAGTGCTTTATGAGATTTCATCACTTAAGCATTAGATGTTTATTCTGTTAGGATATGCCATATACCCAACTTGTGGATGGGCTATATATACATGTATTTGTAATATTTTCATTAATTAATAAAATGGAAATCTTTATTATACGTGTCTTACATAACTTATATGAACCATCAACACTGTAATAAAGCCCTTGGAGTAATAAGACGATGGCTTCCACGCCTTATGAGAATCATTACTCTTAAATGTTCCTAGTAATAGTTTTGTGAATAATCTGGGCATTCACAAAGCGAAGAGACTAGCATGATGATATGATCCGCCCTTAAGTGGGGTAGCCGATCTCATAGGCTACTAGCGGAGATCCGTCCGCTTGGTGTATCACACGGATGCATGAGTTGCTCGTGTCCATCGAACTGACCGCCGAAAGTTTTCACATGGAGTGTTTATCCCATGTGTCTGTGAGAACTTTCATGTATCGATTGTATGACTAGTCCTTAGACTTGAGGTCTTTACAATCGTATGTGTGGATCAAATAACTTTGACATTCTCCTTCCCCGGTTCAAAAGATCCGGTAATAAGGGTATGATTGGGTCATTTGTTGAAACACATGAAGTTTGTAAGGATACAACAAAGAATCGCCACTCTCTCGGATAATATTTTCTTATAAGAATATTATTCCAGTTCGCGGGTTGATATGTGTGATCAGTGCTTGAGACTGTGGCCACAACGGAAGAATCATGTGAGATTCTTGGGTTAGCACGATTCATGACACTATCAACATCATAACCTTTAACCATATGGGTAGACACTTTCAGTACCCTAGGTCAATAGGTGGGGATACAGTGAGGCGATGGACCGTATCATATGTAAATCGCATACAGAATGGGTATATATATATTTCCTTCTCATTTGAGGGCCTTGGCATGTTGCTAGATGTCAACCTTGGTCATTGAAATTGAACGACCATCTGATCGGAGGATAATTTATGTTCGATAAAATATCACGATTCATTTCATGTCCAACTTTAGGAGAACCCAAAAGGTCACACACAATAAATTCGAAATCAATGGTTAACAGTGCACAGTACAAATATAACAGCATATATGATTGTTGTAGGAATTGTTTGCAAATGGTTCAATGTGTTTAATTACTGAAAAGATCATTTATGAGGTTCCATAGTGGCTTAGGGATTGGTGAATGACGATAGGGGCACTTTGGAATTGGAATTAAAAAAACTACTATTCACGTGAATAGTAAAAAAAAATTTGTTATTTGTTTTGAATTCCAATTCGGCCCAAACTCTTATTAGGGTTTTATAATCTCATTAAACCACTAAATTAAGATCCAATGGCTAAGATTAAATTAGCTTTTATCCAACATCGGATTCTCAATTAATTTTGTTGTCTTTGGAGCACTATATAACCCAAGGAATTCTTCACAATTTTTTTAAACCAAACCTTTCATATCTTGGGTTTATATAAGTGAGAAACTCTAAAGTTTAAGAGTAAGCCACTTATTTTGAGGATCCTTAAGTCTAATTGACTAGAGGAACCTCGGGTTAAAAGTTTTGAGGTATTTGCCTAGGCTATCACCAAGGGCAAAATACCCGTGCACTTAAGGCGTTGTCTTGCCGTTGAGTTTTGGCTTTGGTGTGTGCATCTTTGGAGGCCACATACTTGGGTGGCAATTTGGAACGTGGAAGAGCTTGCTGAGTTTGAGAAAAGCTTGTAAATTGGAGGGAGGACTGGAGGAGTCTACGGTTCAAGTAAGTCTTTTCTTTCTTTATTTTATTTAGAGTTCTTATGATAGTTAGCATGTTTAGGTTTATGTTCTTTGCTTGTTTTATGAGTTTTATGCTTAGAATATATAGTAACATGCATAGGCTTGTAGAATAATAAAAATAAATGGGTCTTGGGCAAAGGGAAATCGACATAATAATTTTGATTTTCCGCTGCGCACTCGCGGCCGCTTCCCAACAGTGGTATCAGTGCGCCGTTTTTGTTTTGATTAGTTCTCTCTCATTTGAACTGGAAATTGGGTTTTTAAAAGCTCGTTGGAAAGCTAACACCCTGAACGTAATTTTAGGCACAAGTGTTGCATGATTTGGTTAAGATTTGAATTGTGAAATTGCATTTAAAGTTCACACGTCTGCAGAAAAATGTGAATAGTAAAATTATTTGAATAAAATAAAATGCAATATCATAATTAAATATTAATCAAAGTTATTTAATGCCTAAAATAATTCCAACATATTAAAACTCATATGCTTGATGATTCTATGTATGATTAGAATTGGCATGATTATTTTAGGGTGCAAGCATCTAGAGACTTTCTAAGAAATAGAGAGTGTATTGCTTATCCCTTAGCTAAGTAATTATTCTGTGATGAACTTAGAGATTTATTACCTTTAAGGCTAATAAATATAAATCACTTGTTTATAATAAAAGACATTATAAAAGATATAAGTGGGTTGGGACCAAGGGGTTAATAAAACTTTCCAAACTAAAGTTAATTTAACCAAAGGTATTACTAGAGTTAGATAATGATTTGGTGTCTTCCTTCACTCACTACCTTTTTATAGCCAAAAGGAAAAGCTGTGAAGACATCTAGATAATCATTTACTCAAAGCTTACCTTAAAGCATATTTAAAGTGTTGGAATAATTTGGAGGATCTATTGTTTATTCCTGTCACCAAGGCAATAAGAGCCTAAGAGGTAAGGGTATTTAAGAGAGTTCGCTCCACCCTCCCTCTGGGAATTTGTTAGACAATTATGACCCATAACATCACTATTTGTACAGAACATGGTGTTGTTGTACAAATTAACTATGTGACAAAGGAAATTCCTCTTTTATCATTTGTAATTGGATTACCGGGATATATAAATGATAAAAGTCCATATGATTAGTTCTGGATTAATAAGATATGAGACAATATTGATCCACTAAGGTTTAATCATTAAAACATCCCTAGTCGTAGTATTATCGAGATTGGACATCGATAATGCGGAATAGACTAGTATCGCACTTGTGCGCGTTGTGGGAGCATAACAGCATAGTTCTCATATATTTAAGTATTGGATACTTATGCAAGTGTGATAGGAGGTTGTGTTTATCGATGGTACGGAAACAGCTTTGCTCTGGATAGACCTCTCGGAATTCCATTGGTAGTATGACTATGTGTCTATGGAAGTCCGAATCAGGGTAGGTGTATTTGGTCTTAACCCGAGACTTGCATTGCTAATACTTGCGACAATCAATATACTTTGGTTTTGGTCGTCCAGGGCTTTAACAGGTTCTGTGTACGCCTCTTCTGTGTATATTGAGAATCGTAGTGTATTGGGTGTGATGTCAAGATGGAAGTATCACTTCAGTCATATGGAGATGATGGTCACGTAGGATAAGGAACTGATACTCTTATATACTGCAGCTATCGGGATAATATGACTAGGTCATGTTTATCCGATTATAGAGACTAGTTACCAGAGATCTGATATGTGCTTCGTACGGGGCAGACACAATTCCAGCCCCCAGGCCTAGCATGTGACATCTGATACTGGATCGCTATAGGTAATACTTCGTATACTACGTCTGATATAGATTACATATTCCTTTAAGAATATTTCTGGAGAATTGGGTAGGCACAGTGCTTTGCTAGAAGCCAGCCATGTCTTGTAAATCGGTAAAAACGTAGTACTAGGTACGTACGTGTTCGGATAGTCCGACGACCGGATTTACTGCCAACATATCTGGGGATCTCATGGGTCGCTTCCCGAAGATTCACCGATGACGTATGACTGAGACATGATTAATCTGGGATTAATTATAGGAGAGAGAAAATTAATCTAGGATTAATTACGGAGATATTTTATCTGGGATCAAATATTATTTGAAGAGAGAGAACGATTAATTTGGAATTAATCGATAAATAATATATTCGATATATTATACGAAATTAGATTTCGACGCGGAATTAAAATTAGATTTTAATTCGGGCGAACGAGTTAATTTAGAATTAATTCGATAGCAACGTGAATAGTAATTTTGATAGGCATAATTATTTAATTAAATTTGATTTAATTACGTCGCAACGGAAAATTCGTTAATTCGAAATTAGCGAACCCGAGCCCGGGAGTGTTTGCAGGCCCACTCGCATTTCGAATAAAGTGGGGCCCAAAAGTCACATCACGCATCACATCATTAGTCATTCTTGTGATGGAAGTCACATCAACTTTAGTGATGTGATGGATGTCACTTTTGTGAATGATGTGAGTTATTGGAAGGCTTTAATGCCTTGTACCTTTTTTGAATTTTGTAATTGATTTTTTGTATTTGATTTTTGAAATCAAAATACACAACACACAAATCATTTTTTCTTCTCTCCCTCTCCCTCATCTCACGGCACAAGGTGCCTTATTCTCTCAAATTTCCTCTCATGGCTGAGAGCAACAAGAAGCTTAGGAAAGATTTGCGGCAAATTTTTCAATGATGCTAGCACATCCAATGGGTCACACAAAAGAGATAGGGAAACCCATTCATGAGCATGGAATCCTTTTTTCAAAGCTTGGAGCTTGAAGAACATCTCAAGGAGGACAAAGAGGAGCTTGGCCGAGAGTCTCATGAAGAAATTTTTGTGTTCATCGCATCCAAAAGCCAATCAAAGTGAGTATTTCCGCAACTTTACTTTGTTGTATTCGCACTTTTCATCGCTTAATATGATCTTGGTTTGACCTAGAAAACTCAACAATGGTATCAAGAGCCTTGATTAAGCATGAAATTGAATTTAGGGTAAAATTTGGGTAAAATTGATTTGAGCATGATTTGATAAAATTAATTGATTGAGTATGCTTGAATGATGATAACTTAGAGTTATGCATGATCAATTTGATGAAAATTGAATTGGATTAAATTTTCCCCAATTTTTGGCTTGGCCGAAAGTTTGAAGTGCCCTAAAGTCATGGTGATTTTTGTTCTTTTGATCATTGGATGAGTTGGAATACATGGGATAAATTGATTTAGGATTTAATTGGATTAAAATCGAAATCGGATTTAAAAACCCTAAATTGTCGTGAGCTTCAAAAGCATGGAAATGAATTGATTTTTGATTCAATAATGTTGGACATGTGTTGATGATGATTAGCATGATTAATTAGTGTAATTGGTATTTTGGAAATGTTAATTTGACTAATTAATTATGGCTAATACACTTTGGTTAATTAAATTGTGAAATTTGGAATTTTAGAATTTTAATTAGTTGGGCTGAATTTGGAATTGGGCTTAAAAGGTTGTATTTGGGCTTAATGGGCTTGGTTGGGCCAAGTTTGGTTTAGGTTAATTGGTTGGATCCAATTGGGCCTAAAACCATTTCCATAAAGTCCAAATATGATTAAATGAGCCTTTAATAATTTTAATTGGGCCTAATGGGCCTAAATTAATTTTTGGCAAAGGATGATTCCTTATTGGGCTTTGGTTGCCAAATTCCATGCCTTATAAATTAATTGAAAGCCCATTGGACTTTAATTAAATTGACATTGGATGTTAATTGGGCTTTGAGACCCGTAATGATTAGATTTAGAATCTAAGTCGCAAAAGGCTCATTAAAAAGTGTAGTTATTTAATTTGGAATTAAATAAAGAATTAGTATTGAATACAAATTAAATTGGATTTAATATTGTAGTTTGATATAATTCAAGAATTCGTACTTTGAGTACTTATTCTTAAACGAGTTGGACTCGCGCAAATCAAATCGTTGTTTGAACATTGGATGGTCATTAATTTCAGATTAATTAATTGGATTAGATTGATTGATAACATGCTTTGTGTGAATACATGGATGTGATGTATGAATAATGTATATCGGATGGATATTAGAGGGGTGATGGCAATTTTGGAAATTGTTGTAATAAATTTAGAATTTATTAAATTGGACATGCGTGTCCAGCTTATTACCTATTGACTCTTTGTATTTCTCTTCTCACCTATTCCCCTCAATGTAAATGAGGTTTCTTTAGAAGTGTTATGTAATTGGGTAGAAGTAAGAATAGTGCCAGCGGGAGAGAGGAAATAGAGAGATTTATTCTAGGAACAAGTTGTTTTAAATATCCATCCGCATATCATTATTAATTTATTTACCGCGCCTTATTATGCTTTTAGAATGCATGCTTAAGGGTGTATGATGAGACCTAATCAAAGATAATTAATTGGTTGCCAATTACGCGAAAAACCCTCAACATATATTAAGCGTTTTTCCTTCCATTGAATGATTCATTCTCAAGATCCAAGATTGACACTGGTTTATTGGCCAAAGTCAAGACCTTTCTCCATCGCGGATGTGTTTGAATCATGAAGGCTTTGTTCCATATCGCATGTCTTGTCCAAGTTGTGATTTGTTGGCCAAAGTTAAGATCACTTCTTGTCCATCGACATCGATTACGAAGCTTTCCAAGGTCAATGGGTCCCGCTTAACTGGAATCATTAAGTTTGTTGTGCCAAAGCCAAGGCTTAGTTGATTCAGAGGAAAAAGGTTAGGGAATATATCAGATATATTGGAATATATTAGATTTATGTTTCGGACTTGGATGTCCACCTACTGGATCTAGGAATTGGATGAGATCCAATTGATCTTAGAGATCTACCTAGTTAAATATCATACAGCTCGTTGGCCAAAGTCAAGGTTGTGTGTTATTTAACGGGATCCTACCCCACTAGGAAACAAGGTTTCCCGAGTACTCAACAGAGGATTAGAGGCTCGCCGAAAAAAAGTGGGAGGTAAGTATTAAATTTGAAATTTCGTTTAGATACTTGTCAATACGCGCTCATTTAATTTTTCGTCATTAATTTAAATAAATATATTAGTTGGACTAATATTTAATCGTTGTCTTAATTACACAGTTGGACTGTATTCAAACTACTTCATTTATAGTTGATTATATAATTGGATTATAGTAATCAATATATTTGAATTTAACCAATTAAATTATAGTTGATTATATAGTTAGACTATAGTAATCATTATATTCAATAGTACCCGAAATCGTTGATTGGATAGTTGGACTATAGCAATCAAGATAAATGATACTAGATGTGGTACATAGATATGTACTGATGTGCAGAATCTGCTGATTAACAGGAGACTGACTTCAGTTGAGATCAACCTAGGAGTTGGAAACAGGACGAGAGTCGCTGTTTTAACCGTAGAAACCTAAGTTTAGGAACTACCCTTTGGGTATGTACTTAAATTAGGAAACTGTTATAATGTACCTAGTTTGACTAGAAACATATCTCTATATCAGAGTATAACTCGTTGCGGGTATACCTTTATATTCTAGAACACTAAAGTGTTTTATTTTATAAAGATGATATTGAGATAAACACATTTGATATGAATAACAATATTTATATTTTGAATATAAATGAATCTCAAACATATAACATGACAAACAAATAGCTCAAACTGAATTAATCAGATGAGACTTATTTGTGGCATTGTTGTCTGGGACACATTAACAAGACTCGTATATCCACACTTTCTAAGAATGGGTACCAGGACAGATTTGATTCTATTCAAATAATGTATATGAATCTAGTTTATTAGGCAAAGTGCCTAAAACACCTTTTATTTGGTAAAAATGTAAGTGCCACCAATCTGTTAGCCCTCGTTCATAGTGACGTAAGTGAGCCCATATCTATCTAGGCTAGAGATGGATATGAATACTTCGTAACCTTTACGGATGTGGCATCGCGTTATGGTTATGTGTTTCTTGTGAAACACGAATCATAAACTTTTGATAAATTCAAAGAGTTTCAACACGAAGTAAACAGACAGATCAGTTAAAGTATTAAACCGTCACAGTTAGACCGTGGTGGAAAATACTTAAGCAATAAGTTTCTCGATTACCTGAAAGAGTATAGTATTCTTTCACAATAGACTCCTCCCGGAACATCTCAATATGACGGTGTGTCCGAACGGAGAAACCGAATTTTGTTGGACATGATAAGGTTAATCATGAGTCACTCTGAGCTACCATTTTCCTTCTAGGGATACGCATTTAACAGTGCAACACTTATTTTGAATAAGGTTCCATGAAAATCTGTTAGACAGATTTCATATTAGATATGAATAGGAAAGAAACCGGGTTTTCTAATTCTTGAAGATTTGGGAATGCTAGGCAAATGCTTGGATGATACCAAACTAAAACCCAAATCGGATAAGTGCCTAATTGTAGGTTATCCTAGGGTAACCAAAGTATAGTACTTATACAACTCAATAGAGAACAATGTAATTGTTGCTCGCCATGCGGTTTTCCTAAGAGGAATACCTATAAGCAGTGGTAAGTGGGAGGAAAGTAGAACTCGATGAAAATCAGAGTAATACTGTTCTAGGCACCAATTCTTTAACTGAACACAAACAGTTCATCAGGGATGAAACTGTACCACTCGAATACACAAGAACCGCGTAAGTCGGAGAGAGTCAGAAAACAACCTGAGAGGTATGGGTTTATGATCTCACCTCATGAAAATGTCAATCTTATTGAGGAATACGAACTGGCTACGTATGAGGAAGTGATACAAGGTATCGACTCCATATTATGGCAAAGTACCATGAAGTCCGAAATGGATTCCATGTATACCAACTAAGTTTGGACACTAGTTGATGTACCGGAAGGCATTGTGCCTATTGGTACTATATGAGTCTTCAAGGAAGACAAACATGGATGGCAACATACCAACGTACTGAGCTAGGCTTGTAGTGAAAAGGTATCGTTATCAACATTGTGTCGATTACGACGAAACCTTTTACTTGTTGCCATGATTAAATCCATTTGGATAATGCTTGCTAATGCTGCATGTTTCATTTATGAAATATGGCAGCTGAACATCAAAATCGCTTTCCTTAAACGGAAACCTTTTGGAGGATGTTTACAACATCCTGACGGTTTTGTCATACCAAAACGAGCAAACAAGGTTTGCAAGTTAACTCGATCCATTCATGGATTGAAGCAAGCATTACGTTCTTGGAACCAGCGTTTGGATGTAATCATAATGGTATATGATTTAATTCAAAACGAAAATGATTCTTGTGTATATAAGGAGGTTAGTGGGAGTGCACTGACAGTGACTGTCCTAAATAATGATGATATATCATTTCTTGGAAATGACATTCCCATAATACAATCGGTGAAAGCTTGGCTTTCATGAAAATTCTCCGTAGAATACTTGGGAGAAACAACCTTTATTCTAGGAATAAAGATTTACTGGGATAGATCTAAAAGTTGTTGACATTCTTTGAGTACTCGTACATTGAAATAAATGTACGCGACCTGGTTTCTCATATGCTTTGAGCATATGGAGTCACAATCAGGCCAATCCAAGTGATAGTCACTGGATTGATGTTAAGAACATCCTTAAGTATCTTAGATGAACTAAGGATGCTTTCTTAAGTTATGGAGAATGAGAACTTGAAGTGACTGGGTTCACTGTTGCAAGTTTCCTAACCGACAAAAATGACTATAAGTCGTAATAAAGGTACTATATAGTTTGAATAACGGAACAATGACCTGGAAATCTTCCAAGCAAGATAATGTTGCCGAATAAACAACAAAAGTAGAATATTGTTGCAGCTGAGGCAGCAATAGAAGCACTTTAGATCTAAATAATCCTAATAAGATTAGGTGTAGTTCTGTTAGCAGCTGAGCTAGGCTACAACACAGGCTAAATAATTAATGGTCTCATCAACAATCCAAGAATATACTTCAACTATTCATCTGATTCGTTCGGATCATACATCGTGGCGATGTGATGATCGAATAAATCATATCAGATGATAATTTTGCAAATCCGCCTACGAAAGTTGTTTCTCAGCAGAAGTTTGAGCGACCCGTACATAGTTCAATTGTAAGACACTTGAGTGATTGGCTATAGGCCAAGTGGGAGATTGTTGGACAATTATAACCCATAGCATCACTATTTGTACAGAACATGGTATTGTTGTACAAATTAACTATATGACAAAGGAAATTGCTCTTTTATCATTTGTAATTGGATTACCGGGATATATAAATGATAAAAGTCCATATGATTAGTTCCAGATTAATAAGATATGAGACAATATTGATCCACTAAGGTTTAATCATTAAAACATCCATAGTCGTAGTATTATCGAGATTGGACATCGATAATGCGGAATAGACTAGTATCGCACTTGTGCGCGTTGTGGGAGCATAACGGCATAGTTCTCATATATTTAAGTATTGGATACTTATGCAAGTGTGATAGGAGGTTGTGTTTACCTATGGTACGGAAACAACCTCGCTCTGGATAGACCCCTCGGAATTCCATTGGTAATATGACTATGTGTCCATGGAAGTCCGAATCAGGGTAGGTGTATTTGGTCTTAACCTGAGACTTGCATCGCTAATACTTGCGACAATCAATAACTTTGGTTTTGGTCGTCGAAGGCTTTAACAGGTTCTGTGTACGCCTCTTCTGGGTATATTGAGAATCGTAGTGTATTGGGTGTGATGTCAAGATGGAAGTATCACTACAGTCATATGGAGATGATGGTCATGTGGGATAAGGAAATGATACTCTTATATGTTGCACCTATCAGGATAATATGACTAGGTCATGTTTATCTGATTATAGAGGCTAGTTACTAGAGATCCGATATGTGCTTCGTACGGGGCAGACACAATTCCAGCCCCAGGCCTAGCATGTGACTGTTGGACAAAATGACCCATAGCGTCACTATTTGCACAGATCATTGTGTTGTTGTAGCAAATTAACTATGTGACAAGGAAATTGCACTCTCATCATTTGTGATTAGATCACCATAGATATATAAATGAAGAGAGGTCCCTATGATTAGTTCTTGGACTGAGAATGATATGAGACAGTATCAGTCCCCGAAGGATTAATCATTAATATCCCTAGCCGGAGTATTATCGAGACTGGACATCGATAATGCGGAATAGGCTAGTATTGCACTTGTGTGCGTTGTGAGGGCACAACGGCATAGTTCTCATATATATAAGTATTGGATACTTATGCAAGTGCGATAGGAGGTCGTGTTTCACGGATGGTACGGGAAACAGCTTCGCTCTGGATAGACCCTTCGGAATCCCATTGGTATTATGACTATGTGTCTATGGGAGGCCGAAATCAAGGTAAGTGTGTAAAGTCTTACCTGAGACTTACATCGCTAATACTTACGATAATCGATAGACTTTGGTCTTGGTGGTACAGGGCTTTAACCGGTTCTGCGTACACCACTTCTGGGTTTATCAGAGAGTCGTAGTGTATTGGGTGTGATGTCAAGACGGAAGTATCACTTCAGTCATAGTGGAGATGATGTCACGCAGGATACGGTATTAGTGCTCTTAAGTGTTGCGCAACCATCGGGATATTATGACTAGGTCATGCATATCCGATTATAGAGACTAGTTACCAGACATCCGACATGTGCTTCGGACGGGGCAGACACTTATCCAGCCCCAGCCCTAGCACGTGACTATCCGATACTGGGCCGATATGCACAATACTACGGTATACTACGCTTGATACAGATCTATATATATTCCTGTAAGAATATTTCTGGAGAATTGGGTAGGCATGGCGCTTTGCTAGAAGCCAACCTTGTCTTGTAAATCGGTATAAACGTAGTACGAGGTACTTACGTGTTCGGATAGTCCGACGACCGTATTTACTGCCAACATATCCGGAGATCTCATGGGTCGGTTCCTGAAGATTCACCGATGACGTATGACTCACACTTTAATTAATCTGGGATTAATTCGATGAGAGAGAAAATTAATCTGGGATTAATTACGGAGATATTTTATCTCGGATAAAATATCGTTAAAGAGAGAGAACGATTAATTTGGAATTAATCGATAAATTTATATATTCGATATATTATAACGAAATTAGATTTCGACGCAGAATTGAAATTAGATTTTAATTCGGGCGAACGAATTAATTTAGAATTAATTCGTTAGCGACGTGAATAGTGAATTCGCTAGGCGTAATCATTTAATTACGACGCGACGAAAATTCGTTAATTTGGAATTAACGAACCCAAGCCCGGGATTGTTTGCGAGCGCATTCGCATTTCGAATTCGAGTGTGGCACGCAAGTCAAATCAAGCGTCAAAATCGCAAGTCACATCAAGCGTCAAATCACATGTCACTTTGAGTGATGTGACATTTGAGTGATTGATGTGAATTGATTTGAGGTGATAGACAAGCATTTAATGCTTTGCTTTTTGAAATAGAAAAAGTAAATGGTTTATTAAATATTTTTGGAAATTATATATACCTTTTATAATTTTTTATTTTCTAACTCATTCTCTCTCTCCCATTTACGGTATTAGGCTTTTTGGAGCCAAAACTTCTTCATCTTCTCTCTCGGTCTTGACCGATTCTTCTCCTCAATTTTTCTGGTTTGACCGATCAATAAAGGAGAAAGAAATGATCTTGTTGCAAGATCTATGTGCTAGCACACTCATGGAGGAATACAAAGGTGATAGGGAAGTGAGTTCGTGAGCTTGGAAGCTTGAAGCTTGGAGCTTCAATGGTGTCCATCAATGGCCGATTCTTGGAGGAGGAAGCAGCCCTCACGCCGAGCAGTCCACCATGTTCGCAGCTCACTGCCGAGCAAGGGAGAGCAGTGCGTTCGTGGTCTTTGTTGCATCTCTACCGATCAATGTGAGTTATTTCGCACCTCCTTTGATATGTATTCAACTCGTTTATGCATGATTTATGATCCTTGGGACTTGATTGAAACTCAACAGTGACATCCGATACTGGATCGCTATACGCAATACTTCGTATACTACGTCTGATATAGATTATATATTCCTTTAAGAATATTTCTGGAGAATTGGGTAGGTACGGTGCTTTGCTAGAAGCCAATCATGTCTTGTAATCGGTAAAAACATAGTACTAGGTACGTACGTGTTCGGATAGTCCGACGACCGGATTAATTGCCAACATATTCGGGGATCTCATGGGTCGATTCCCGAAGATTCACCGATGACGTATGACTCATACATGATTAATCTGGGATTAATTATAGGAGATAGAAAATTAATCTAGGATTAATTACGGAGATATTTTATCTAGGATAAAATATTATTTGAAGAGAGAGAACGATTAATTTGGAATTAATCGATAAATAATATATTCGATATATTATACGAAATTAGATTTTGACGCGGAATTAAAATTAAATTTTAATTCGGGCGAACGAGTTAATTTAGAATTAATTCGCTAGCGATGAGAATAGTAATTTTGGAAAGAAGTGTCATTGGAAGAAAGACTGCAGATCCTTGAAAGCCAAGGAAGCTAGGGAAGCCCAAGAGGCCAAGAAGCCCAATGCTTCAGGTATGTTGTATATGATTGAACTATATTCTTAAAACTCTGAACCTTCTACTTGGGTGCTTGACACCGGTTATGTGACTCACTTGTGTAACAATGTGCAGGGCCTGAGAGACAGTAGGAGACTCTGTCATGGGGAGGTTGACTTACGCATGAGTAATGAAGGAAAAATGGCTGCATTGTGCGTGGGGACTTATTCATTAGTTTTGCCGAATGGTTTAGTTTTAGACTTAGAAGATTGTGTTTATGTACCTTCTCTAGTAAAGAATATCATTTCAATTTCTTCTTTATGTAATAAAGGCTTTTCATGCCAAATAAGTTGTAATGAATGTTCTATTTATTTCAATGAAATAAAGTATGGAGATGGTATTTTTGAATAATTGTATCTATGTCTTACAAACTAACAAAGAATGTTCAACCTCTAATATATACAACGTTAACTCGAATAATCTCAATAAATCACTTCTATGGCACAGTCGCTTAGGTCATAACAATGAAACAAGATTAACTAAGCTACATAAGGATGGGTATTTCAAACTTTTCAAATATAAACCTTATGGAACTTGTGAGTCTTGTTTACTTGGTAAAATGACTAAATTACACTTCAAAGGTAAAGGACAGCGTGCAGCGGAGACATTAGAACTCATACACTTTGATGTATGCGGACCAATGTCAGTCACCGCTAGAGGTGGATTCTCATACTTCATTACCTTTATCGATTATCATTCGCGATATTGGTATGTGTACCTTACGCGGGACAAATCTGAAGCTTTTGAGAAATTCAAAGACTTCAAGGCTGAAGTAGAAAACCAGCTTAATAAAAGTATTAAGTCACTAAGGTCTGACCGAGGTGGTGAATACTTAAGCAACGAATTTCAAGATTACTTGAGAGAAAATGGCATTGTTTCCCAGTGGACTCCTCCGGGAACTCCACAGCATAATGGGGTCTCCGGAAGGAGAAATCAGACATTATTAGATATGGTCCGATCAATGATGCTAGGCACGGATCTACCTCTTTCATTTTGGGGTCTTGTTTTAGAAACTGCAACACTACTACTAAACCAAGTTCCTTCCAAGACTGTTAGTCAAACATCATATGAGTTATGGTCTGGGAAACGTCCTAGTCTTAGTTATCTAAGAATTTGGGGATCTGACGCATATGTCTAGCTCACACAAACTAACAAATTGGATGATAGGGCAGTTAAATGTAAGTTTGTAGGAAATGCCTTGAACTCAAGAGCATACGTGTTCTACATCCCCAATGAACAAAGAACATTTGTCTCACGAAATGCTAAATTTCTAGAGAATGAATTCCTTCTCAAGAAATATAGTGGGAGTAGACTTGACCTCGATGAGGTACGAGAAGAACAAACTAACATAGAACTGAGCCCCAGGCCCCTCAAAAGGGCAGCGACTGAACAACCACAAGGTTATGAACTCAGAAGGTCTGGTAGGGAAAGACATGAGCCTGAAAGATATGGTTTCCATGTTGATGAGGAACATGATTAGGTCATTGATAATGACGATCCCACCAGTTATGACGAAGCAATGCATGACATTGATTCAGTCAAGTGGCTTGAGGCCATGAGATACGAAATAGACTATATGTATCTGAATCAAGTCTGGGACTTGGTAGATGCACCTGAAGGGATAAAACCAATAGGCTGCAAGTGGATTTACAAGCGTAAAACTGATGCAGAAGGCAACATCCAAACCTATAAAGCTAGGTTGGTGGCGAAAGGTTATAGACAAATCCAATGAATTGACTATGACGAAACCTTCTCACATGTTGCAATGATAAAGTCTATTCGAATTTTACTAGCACTAGCTGCACACTTTGATTATGAGATTTGGCAGATGGATGTCAAAATAGCTTTCCTTAATGGGAACCTCGTAGAGGAAGTCTATATGACACAACCTGAGGGGTTTAAATCTAAGGATGATCATAATAAAGTATGCAAGCTTAAACGATCCATTTATGGACTCAAGCAAGCCTCCAGAAGTTGGAATATACGATTTGATGAGACAATCAAAGAATTTAACTTCGTCAAAAATGTAGACGAGCCTTGTGTTTACAGGAAAAGTAGTGGGAGTGTTGTTGTATTTCTTGTATTATATGTCAATGACATATTAATCATCGGGAATGATATTCCCATGATGCAAGCCACCAAGCAATGGTTATCTCAGAATTTCTCCATGAAAGATTTGGGAGAAGCATCCTACATCCTCGGCATTAAGATCTACCGTAATAGATCTAAGAGGTTGTTAGGACTTTCTCAATCTACGTACATAGATAAAGTTTTGAAAAGATTCAAATGGAAGATTCCAAAAGAGGTAATTTACCTATTTATCATGGAATCAAATTATCTAAGGAGCAATGTCTGTTGGGTTTCTAAAGTGTCCCAAGATCATTTAAGCAATGAAACATGTGAATACTCAAAGAAGAATTTGTGGAATAATACTCACTTTGATCGGATATTGGATGCGTCAAATACAAAACTTTCCTCCTTGAAGTTTCGGCCAAGGTCTCATTTGAATGTGAAATCCAAGCTCCAAGCTTTTGATGATGATTCCAAGCTCAAGGATAGGTTTCCCTAACACCTTATATGATCCTTTGAATGTGCTAGCAACTAGAAAATTTTGCAACAAAATCTTCTTGTTCTTCCTCATTGTTCGGCCAAAGAAGAAAATTATGGAGAGAGTAATTTTTGTTCAAAAAATCGTAAATGAGAGAGGATGAGATGATATGAAGTTGACTTATTTTAATTTCAAAAACAAAAACAAAGATATACCAAACCATGTTTTGGTAAAAGGTCAATCATTCCATCAACTTGGAGTGTAGAACAAGTCTTCACTAACCCACCAAAACCCATCACCATAAAGTTAATTAAAGTGACAAGTGATGTTACTTGTGATGTGACATGTGGGCCCCACTTGAATTCAAAATCCAAGTGGGCCCGCAAACACTATCGGGCTTGGGTTCGCTAATTCTGAATTAACGAACTTTCCGTTGCGACGTAATTAAATCAAATTTAATTAAATAATTATGCCAAGCAAAATTACTATTCACGTCGCTTGTGAATTAATTCGTTTGCCTGAATTAAAATCCAATTTTAATTCCGCGTCGAAATCTAATTTTGTTTAATATATCAAATATCTTATTTTATCGATTAATTTCAAATTAATCGTTCTCTCTCTATATAAAATCTCTCTGTAATTAATCCTAGATTAATTATGTTCGAATCATACGTCATCAGAGAATCTTCGGGAAGCGACCCATGAGATCCCTGGATATGTTGGCAGTAAATCCGGTCGTCAGACTATCCAAACACGTACGTACCTTGTACTATGTTTTTACCGATTTACAAGACATGGTTGGCTTCTAGCAAAGCACCGTGCCTACCCAATTCTCCAGAAATATTCTTAAAGGAATATATAATCTATGTCAGGCGTAGTATACGTAGTATTGCGTATTTCAATCTAGTATCGGATGTCACATGCAAGGGCTGGGGCTGGAATAGTGTCTGCCCCGTACGAAGCATATATCGGATTACAAGCAACTAGTCTTTTTAATCGGATAATCATGACCATTTCATATTATCCCGATGGTTGCAACCATTTAGAGTACCAGTTCTGTATCCCTACGTGATCATCATCTCCATATGACTGTAGTGATACTTCCGTCTTGACATCACACCCAATACACTACGATTCTCAATAAACCCAGAAGAGGCATACACATAAACTGTTAAAGTCTTGGACGACCAAAACCAAAGCGTATTGATTGTCGCAAAAACTAGCGATGAAAGTCTCAGGTTAAGACCAAATACACCTACCCTAATGCGGATTCCCATAGACATATAGTCATACTACCAATGGGATTCTGCGGGGTCTATCCAGAGCGAAGCTGTTTCCGTACCATCGGTAAACACAACCTCCTATCACACTTGCATAAGTATCCAATACTTAAATATATGAGAACTATGATGTTACGCTTCCATAACACGCACAAGTGCAATACTAGTATATTCCACATTATCGATGTACAATCTCGATAATACTACGACTAGGGATATTTAATGATTAAACCGTTATGAATTGATATTGTCTCATATCTTATAATCTGGAACTAATCATAAGGACTTTTATCATTTATATATTTAAGTAATCAAATTACAAAATGATAAAATGCAATTTCATTGTCACATAGTTAATTTGTACAAAAACCACAATGTCTTTTACAAATAGTGACACTATGGGTCATAATTATCCAACAATCTCCCACTTGGCCTATAGCCAGTCACTCAAGCATCTAACGCCTGAACTATGTACATGTCGCTCAAACTTTTGCTGAGGAATAACTTTTGTCAGCGGATCTGCAATGTTGTCATCTGATGTGACCTTCTCGATCTTCACATCGCCACGATGTATGATCTCACGAATCAGATGGAAACATCAAAGAACATGCTTGGATCATTGATGAGACCGCAGTTCCTTAGCCTGCGCTATAGCCCCGTTATTGTCACAATACAATGGAACGGGCTCAGCTGCTAATAGAACTACTCCTAATCCATTTAGGAATTTACGGATCCAAACTACCTCTTTTGCTACTTCAGCTGCAGCAATGTACTCCACTTCTGTTGTTGAATAGGCAACAGTCTCTTGCTTGGAAGATTTCCAGCTTACTGCTCTATTATTCAAACAAAATATGTACCCGGATTGCGACTTGCAGTCGTCTTTATCGGTTTGGAAACTTGCATCGGTATACCCAGTTACCTCAAGTTCTCCATCTCCATAGATTAAGAAAGCATCCTTAGTTCGTCTAAGATACTTTAGGATATTGCCATCCAGTGACCATCACCTGGATCAGTCTGATAGCGACTACACATGCTCAAAGAATACGAGACATCAGGTCGCGTACATATCATGGTATACATGATCGATCTGACTGCTGAGGCGAACGGAATCTGACTCATGTTGTCTCTCTCATCTTGAGTTTTAGGACACATGTCCTTAGATAGAGTGACGCCATATGACACTGGCAACAGTCCCCTCTTGGACTGATCCATGTTGAATCTATTCAACATTTTGTCAATGTACGTGCTCTGGAAGAGTCCAAGCAGCTTTCTAGATCTATCCTGATAGATCTTTATTCCCAGAATAAAGGTTGCTTCTCCCAGATCCTTCATGGAGAATTTTAATGAAAGCCAAGCTTTCACCGATGTTAACATGGGAATGTCATTGCCAATAAGCAGTACATCATCAACGTAAAGGACAATGAATGTCAGTGCGCTCCCACTAACCTTCTTATATACACAAGGAACGTCCTCATTTTGAACGAAATCATATTCTTTTATGATCTCATCAAAACGTTGGTTCCAAGAACGCGATGCTTGCTTCAATACATAAATGGATCGATTTAACTTACAAACCTTGTTTGTAAGTCTTGGTACGACAAAACCGTCAGGCTGTTACATATAAACATCCTCCAAAAGGTTTCTGTTAAGGAAAGTAGTTTTGACGTCCATCTGCCATATCTCGTAATCGAAATATGCAGCAATAACAAGCATAATCCGAATGGATTTAATCATGTCAACGGGTGAAAAAGTTTCGTCATAATCGACACCATGTCGTTGATGATACCCTTTCGCTACAAGCCTAGCTTTATACGTTTGTATGTTGCCATCCATGTCGGTCTCCTCTTGAAGATCCATTTGTAACCAATAGGCTTTACACCTTCTGGTGCATCAACCAGTGTCCAAACTTGGTTGGTGTACATGGAATCCATTTCGGAATTCATGGCATCTTGCCATAAACCGGAGTCGATACCTTGTATCGCTTCCTCATACGTAGCCGGCTCATATTCCTCTATATGATTAATATCCACATGAGGTGAGATCAGAAACCCATACCTCTCAGGTTGTTATCTGACTCTCTCCGACCTACGCGGTCCTTGTGTATTCGAAGATTGTGGTACAGTCTCATCCATGATGAACTTCTGTTCCGTTAAGTTCCGTTAGAAATTCTCAGTGTCAGGATCATTATCACTCCGATTTTCATCGAGTTCTACTTTCCTCCCACTTATCACTACATTTAGGAATTCCTTCTCAAGGAAAACCACATGTAGAGCAACAAATACTTTGTTCTCTTGTGGGTGATAGAAGTAATATTCTTTGGTTTCCCTAGGATATCCTACAAATAGTCATTTATCCGATTTGTGTTCAAGTTTGGTACCTTCCAAACGTTTGACGTATGCCCAGCAACCCCAAATCCTCAGGAATGAGAAACCCGATTTCTTTCCTGTCCATATTTCATATGGAGTCTGTTGAACAGACTTTGACGGAACCTTATTCAAAATAAGTATTGCACTGTTCAATGCATATCCCCAGAAGGAAATAGCTAGCTCTGTGCGACTCATCATAGACCTTACCATGTCTAACAAAGTTCGGTTTCTCTGTTCAGACACACCATTTAATTACGGTGTTCCTGGAGGAGTCCACTGTGAAAGAATACCATATTCTTTCAAGTAATCGAGAAACTCATTGCTCAAGTATTCGCCACCACGGTCCGACCGTAATGTCTTAATACTTTTGCCGGTCTGTTTTTCTACTTTGTGTCGAAACTTTTTGAATTTCTCAAAGGTTTCCGACTTGTGTCTCATAAGATACACATAACTATAACGCGATGCATCATCTGTAAAGGTTACAAAGTACTCATATCCACCTCTAGCCTGGCTAGACATGGGCCCACATACGTCACTATGAACGAGGGCTAACAGTTCGGTGGCACGTGCATATTTACCGCTAAAAGGTGATTTAGGCATCTTGCTAATAAACAAGATTCGTAGACGTCATATGAATTGGATCAAATCCGTCCAAGTACCCACTCTTCGAAAGTGTGGATATACGTGTCTTGTTTATGTGTCCCAGACGACAATGCCACATGTAAGTTTCATCTTTGTTACTTACTTTAAGCCTTTTGTTTGTTACATTATATGTTTGAGATTGATTCATATTCAAAATATAAAGACCATTATTTACATCAGCAGTGCAAATTTCCATATCATTTTTATACATAAAACACCAATGTTTCTAAATACAAAAGTATACCCACATTGGGCTAACATAGATACAGAAATAATATTCCTAGTCAAACTAGGTACATAATAACAGTCTGTAAGTTTAAGTACATGCCTCGAGGGCAGTTCCAAAACAAAAGTGCCAACGGCCAAAACGGCGACTCGTGTCCCATTTCCAACGCAGAGGTCAATCTCTCCTGAGGCCAGTCTCCTGCTAATCTGCAGATCCTGCACATCAGTACATATATGAGTACCACAACCAGAATTAAAAATCAAAATTTTAAAACTAGTAGTAGACATGTTTATTTCTATAACAAACATACCTGAAGCCGGTGCCTTGCCCGCTTTGATTTCCTTCATGTGTGTCTTGTACTTGCGGCAATCACGCTTCCAGTGACCCCGCTTCCCGCACTGCAGACATACATCTTGGGATTTTTTCTTACCCTTCCCATAAGGTTTTGATGATTTGGCCTTGCCTTTCTTTTTCTTCTTCTTTACACCTCCAGTCGCCTTGGGCCAAGCCCTTGGAGTCTGAGATGTTGAAGCGAAGTACGCCTCGCGCTTCTTGCCCTTTAGGAGCTCTTTTTCTGCTTCGCACAGTGTGGACGTCAAGTCTCCAAGAGTTTGGTCTTGGTTCAACATATTTTAGTTCATGATGAACCCACTCCAAGTGTCGGGGAGAGACTGTAGGATCAAATCTACTAAAGTCTCAGCCTCGAAGACAATGCCCATCTGTCTGAGCTGCTCAATGTCAGCAATCATCTGTGACATGGTGCTCAAAAGACGTACTCTCTGACATGCGAGCGCGGAAGAGCTTCTTCTACAACTTATATCTTTGCGATCTAAGATTAGATCGGTGAAGATCATGCAACTGCGCCATCATCTCATAGGGATCAAATCCCTTGTTTTGACGATGGAATTGCGGAGTCATAGCAGCAAGCATTACCGATGGAGCAGTCGCATTGTCATCGCTATGAGTCTTCCAAAGCTCTAGCTCAAGCAATTGATCAGGTCGGGGCTTAGGCCCAAGAGGTCTCTCTATAGTGTAGAATAACTTCTCGGATCCCAGGACAATTCTAAGATTCATGTCCCAATCTTGAAAGTTTGTGCCATTAAAGACATTAACGCCCATGACAATATCCATAATGCTTAACTTTCATGTCATCTTAATCGCAATAGTCCACTATTCGATTAACGATGTATGGGTACAGTCTAACTGTTACAAGAAAATTAATAAAATATTAGTCCAACTAATAAATATAATTGACGAATAATTTGAAAGCGCGTAAAGCTAAGTATTTGAACGAAATTGCAAATTGCAAATTCAATACTAACCCTCTGTTGAGTACTCAGGGAAACCTAGTTTCCTAGTGGGCTAGGATCCCGTTAAATAACACACAACCTTGACTTTGGCCAACAAGCTGTATGATATTTAACTAGGTAGATCTCTAAGATCAATTGGATTGCATCAATTCCTAGATCCGATGGTGGACCTCCAAGTCCGAAACGTATATTACAATATATATGCCATATATCCAATATTTTTCCTAACCTTTTCCTCTGAATCAACTAAGCCTTTGCTTTGCCACAACAAGCTTAATGATTCCAGTTAAGCGGACCCATGACTTTGGAAAGCTTCGTAATCGATGTCGATGGACAAGAAGTGATCTTGACTTTGGCCACAAATCACAACTTGGACAAGACATATTGATATGGAACAAAGCCTTCATGATTCAAACACACCGCGATGGATAAAGGACTTGACTTGGCCAACAAACCATTGCCAATCTTGGATCTTGAGTAAGAATCACTCAATGGAAGGAAAAACGCTTAATATCAACAAGAACAAGCAAAATATATAAATACATGAATGAATAAATTGAAGTATGGCGGAATCATACTCACAAACTTGTAAAATGGATGCTAGATGATGCGAAAACTCCTCCCTTGTGCAGTGAAGCCTCGGCCAGAAGAAAAGAGGGACTCCAAGTCGAGTTTTGATCTTTCCAGCTCAAGGATTAGCTTCCCATATCACCATGTATGATCCCTTGAGGGTGCTAGCCTTTGTTGTGATTTTGAATGCACAACTTCTTCAAATTGCCACAAAATGAAGAAAAGGAGAGCCAAAAAACTGCTTGCAAGTTTCGGCATGGAGAGAGAAAGTTGAATGATTTTTGTTACAAAAAATCAATTTATATTTATGCCATAATATATTAAATTAATAATAAACTTATGACACAAATCATGCAATGGCTTAGAGTGTCAAACACTCAATTTCCATGCAAACCCATTGAGTGCATGTACACTATCTCCATGCAATGCTTAGAATTAAATAATGCATAAATGACATGTGTCATGTTGGCCCCACACGTTTTCCAAATGAAGTGGGCCCACGTGCACTCACGCGTTCGGGTTCGATTTTCCGAAATACCGAACTTACGTCGCGACGTTAATTAAATCGAATTTTAAATAAATAATGCGCCTAGCGAAATATTATTTAGCGCTAACGAATTAATTCTAAATTAACTCATTTGCCCGAATTAAAATCTAATTTTAATTTCGTTCGAAATCGAATTTCGATTATTATATCGAATATAATAATTTACGATTAATTCCAAATTAATCGTTCTCTCTCTATGTATAGTACTTTACCAAGAAAAAGTCTCTCCGTAATTAATCCAAGATTTAATCGAGTTTGAATCATACGCATTGGTGAATCTTCGGGAAGCGACCCAAGAGATCTCTGGATATGTTGGAGTAAATACGGCGTCAGATTTCTGAATACGTACGTACCAAGTACTACGTTTTTACCGATTTACAAGACAAGGTTAGCCCTAGCAAAACGTCATGCCTCCCAATTCTCCAGAAATATTCTTATTGGAATATAAGATCTATAACATGGCGTAGTATACGTCGTATAGTGTATATCGAACCAGATCGGATGATCACATGTAAGGCCTGGGGCTGGAGATGTGTCTGCCCCGTTACGATACACATATCGGACACAAGCAACAGTCTCTTTGAATTCGGATAATCCTGACCTAGTCATTTATCCCGATGGTTGAAACCATTATAGAGTTACTAGTTCTGTATCCCTCGCGATCATCATCCCATATGTCTGAGTGATACTTCCATCTTGACATCAACACCCAATTACACTACAATTCTCGTAAATCCCGAAGAGGTCTTACACAGACCCGTTAAAAGCCCTGGACCACAAAAACTAAAGTTTACGATTGTCGTAAGTACTAGCGATTGCAAAGTCTCAGGTTAAGATCATATGCACCTACCTGAAGCGGACTCCATAGACACGCAGACCTTACTTGTTAGACAGTAATGACCCATAGCGTCACTATTTTGTAAATGATATTGTATTATTGTACAAAATTAACTATGTAGTAATGAAATTGCCTTTTACCGTTTTGTAATTTATTTACTTTGATATAAAATGGTAAAAGTCCCTATGATTAGTTCCGGATTGTGATGATATGAGACAGTATCAATCCATAAAGGTTTAATCATTAAATATCCCTAGTCGTAGTATTATCGAGATTGGACATCGATAATGCGGAATAGACTAGTACTGCACTTGTGCATGTTGTGAGGGCACAACGGCATAGTTCTCATATATTTAAGTATTGGATACTTATGCAAGTGCGGTAGGAGGTTGTGTTTTACCGATAGTACGGAAAACAGCTTCGCTCTGGATAGACCCCGCGGAGTCCCATTGGTAGTATGTCTGCGTGTCTATGGGAGTCCGCTTCAGGGTAGGTGCATATGATCTTAACCTGAGATTTGCATCGCTAGTACTTACGACAATCGGTAAAATTTAGGTTTGGTGGTCCAGGGCTTTAACGAGTTCTGTGTATACCTCTTCTGGGTTTATCGAGAATCGTAGTGTACTGGGTGTGATGTCAAGATGGAAGTATCACTTCAGACATATGGAGATGATGATCGCGAGGGATACAGAACTAGTACTCTATAATGGTTGCAACCATCGGGATAATATGACTAGGTCAGGATTATCCGATTCAAAGAGACTGGTTGCTTGATGTCCGATATGTGTATCGTACGGGGCAGACACATATCCAGCCCCAGGCCTTACATGTGATCATCCGATACTGGTTCGATATACACTATACTACGGTATACTACGCCTGTTATAGATCTAATATTCCAGTAAGAATATTTCTAGAGAATTGGGTAGGCATGGCGTTTTGCTAGAAGCTAACCTTGTCTTGTAAATCGGTAAAAACGTAGTACTTGGTACGTACGTGTTCGAATAGTTCGACAACCGGATTTACTGCCAACATATCTAGAGGTCTCTTGGGTCGCTTCCCGAAGATTCACCGATGACGTATGATTCAAACTCGATTAATCTTGGATTAATTACGGAGAGACTTTATCTGGATAAAGTACTGTATAAAGAGAGAGAACGATTAATTTAGAATTAATCGTAAAATTATTATATTCGATAATAAACGGAATTCGATTTCGACGCGAAATTGAAATTAGATTTTAATTCGGGCAAACGAATTAATTTAGAATTAATTCGTTAGCGACGTAAATAATAATTTCGCTAGGCGCAATTATTTATTTAAATTCGATTTAATTAACGTCGCGACGTAAGCTCGGATATTTCGGAAATATCGAACCCGAACGCGTGAGTGCACGTGGGCCCACTTTCATTTGGAAACGTGTGGGGCCCACATGACACTTGTCATTATTTGCATTATTTAATCAAGATGCAATGCATGAAGATAGTGTACAAAGCACTCAAGGTAATGCATGGAAATTGAGTGTTAGACACTCTAAGTCTTTGCATGGTTTGTGTTATATTTATATTATTATTTAATATAATTATGACATAAATATAAATTGATTTTTGAAAAAAATCTTATCTTCTTCCTCTCTCAATTACCGAAACATGTAGGCTCTCAACTCTCTCCATTTCTTCATTGTTTTTTGGCAAGACAAGAAGAAAGTGTGCTTGTTTGGAACTCTAACACACAACTTTGGCTAGCAACATCAAGGGATCATACAAGGTGTTATGGGAAACTCATCTTAGAGCTTGGAAGGATCAACTAAAGCTTGGAGCTTCTCTTTACTGCTTGGCCGAATCCCCACTGCACAAAGGAGCAATTTTGCTTCATCCATTGCATCCACATTTGTTTTTGTGAGTATTGTTTCCGCCATTACTTCAATCTAGTTCATTCTTATATATATCTTGCTTGTTTTTTGATCTTGGGACATGGTTATTAGATTTCCAACAATGGTATCATTGAGCCTAAAAATGCATGCATGCAAATATATTAGGATGTTATTTGGGGAAAATTGTTTGAAGCATGATTTGATGAGTTTGCTTGATTAAATATGCTTAGATGTATGTTAAATGGATTATACATCATCAATTTCATGGAAAATAAATTGGATTAATTTTTCCAACCCCAAAGTGGCTTGGCCGAATACATGCAAGCATGTGGACTAGATGATTTTTTAATTTTAAGACATTGGATGACTTGAAATAATATGGAGATGATCATTTGTAACTTGATTGGATTGAAAACGAAATCGGAACCATATTAATCACCTTGGCCGAATGCTTGATGATGATTAGGGACTTGATTTTTTGATTAAATAATGTTGGACATGTATTTAAGATAAAAATATGATTAATAGATTAATTTGATATTTTGGGAATATTGATTTAAAGGATTAATCATGAAAATACACTTTAATTAATTAAGTTATAAAATTTGGAATTTTAAAATTTAGTTAATTGGGCTTAAATTGGAATTGGGCCTAAAACTATTATATTTGGTCATAAATGGGCTTGGTTGGGCCAAGTAGATTTGGACCATTTGGATTGGATCCAAAATGGGCCTAAATCACACCATTTAAGTCCAAATGTAATAAATGGGCTTTTATGTTTAATTGGGCCTTATGGGCTTGATATTGGTTTTTATGGCAAAAGGGTGATTCCATTTATTGGGCTTGGAAATTGGGTTTGACCCACATTGACCAAGGCCCAAGCCTAATGAAATCAATAGAAAGCCCATCGGACTTTAATTAAACGGACATTAGATGTTAGTTGGGCTTTGAGACCCAATAGTACTAGATTTGGAATCTAAGTTATAAAAGCACAATAAAAGTGTAAATATTTAATTTAGAATTAAATAAAGGATTAGTATTGAATACGACTTAAATTGGATTTAACGAGTAGTTCGATATAATTCGTGAATTCATACCATATGTATTTATTCTCAAAACGAGTTGGACTCGCGCAAATGCAAACAATTGTTTGAACATTGTATTGTCACCTAATTAAAGACTAATTAATTGGATTTGATTGGTTGTATAACATGCCTTGAATGAATGAATGAATGTGGATGTGTTGTATGAATAGTGTATATCGGATGGATATTAGAAGGGAAGGGTAATTTTAGAAATTATTGTAAATTTGGAATTTATAAATTGGACCTGCGTGTCCAGCCTTATCTCTTTATCTCTTTGTATTCTCTTCTCACCTAATTCCCCTCAATGTAAATGAGGTTTCTCTTATTGTATTATGTAATTGGGTAGAAGTAGAATAGTGCTAGCGGGGAGAGGAAAGGGAGTGAGTGATTTGTTCTAGGAACAAGTTGTTTATATATCCATCCGCATATCACTATTACTTTACTTTACGCGCTTTATGATGTTTTAGAAGCATGCTTAAGGGTGTGTATGATGATGAGACCTAACAAAGATAAATTAATTGGTTGCCAATTACGCGAAAAATCCCTCAAACAATATTAAGCGATTTTCCTTCCGTTGAATGATTCTTTCTCAAGATCCGAAATTGGCATTGGTTTGTTGGCCAAAGTCAAGACCTTTGTCAATTGAGGATGTGTTTGAATCATGAGAGTTTTGTTACACATCGGTGTCCTGTCCAAGTTGTGATTTGTTGGCCAAAGTCAAGATCACTTCTTGTCCATCGACATTGATTACGAAACTTTCCTTGTCAATGGGTCCCGCTTAACTGGAATCATTAGGTTTGTTGTGCCAAAGCCAAGGCTTAGTTGATTCAGAGGAAATGGTTAGGAAAATGTATTGGATACATTGACGTATGTATTAGATATATATGTTTCGGACTTGGATGTCCACCTACCGGATCTAGGAATTGGATGGGATCCAATTGATCTTCGAGATCTACCTAGTTAAATATCATACAACTTGTTGGCCAAAGTCAAGGTTGTGTGTTATTTAACGGGATCCTAGCCCACTAGGAAATTGGATTTCCCGAGTACTCAACAGAGGGTTAGAGACTTGTAGAAAATAGTGGGAGGCTAGTATTGAGTTTGCAATTTCATTCAGATACTTAGCTTTACGCGCTTACAAAATTTATTTCGTCAATTTTTTAACATTAGTTGGACTAATAAAATGTTATTTTTCTTGTAACAGTTTGACTGTACCCATTTTATCGTTAACTAGATAGTTGGACTATCGTAGTTAAGATGGCAAGCAAGGTAAATGTCCGTGACATCATCATGGGTGACAATGTCTTTAAGGGGATAAACTTTGCTGATTGGGAAATGAACCTAAGGATAGTCCTTGGGGCAGAGGATACTGTATACGATTCAGAGACCTCTCGGGCCTAAGCCCACTGAGCCACTTGAGCTGGAGTTATGGAAAACTCACAGTGATGATTGTGACACGGCTCAGTCGATCATGCTTGCTTCAATGACTCAACACTTTCGTCGCCAAAATAGGGACTTGGATCCTTATAATATGATGGCAAGATTGCAAGATCTTCACCGCACTAATAAGCGGATGGCGAGGTACGAGTTAGTGAAGAAAATCTTTCGCTCCCGTATGACTGATGGTAGTTCTGTTGAGGTCCATGGGACTCAAATGATAGCCGATATTGATGAACTGGCTAATATGGGTATAGTCTTGGAGTCTGAGCTGGCTATAGATGTACTTCTACAGTCACTACCCGATACTTGGAAACAGATTGTCATCAACTACAAACTGATGAATTCGGATGACACTCTTGGAGAGTTGTTGTCAATTCTCAAGGAGTCAGAGAAAGAACTTCTGAAAGGCAACAAGCGCGAGGCGCACTTTGCAACAACATCTCAAACGCCGAAAGCTGGGCTCAAGGCAACTGGGGGTGTTAAGAAGAAGAAGCATAAGAACAAAGGCAAGGCCAAGTCAACAAAGGCTTCTGGGAAGCCAAGGGACAAGTCTCAAGATGTTTGCCTGAAATGCGGCAAAGAGGTCACTGGAAGCGTGACTGCCGCATGAACAAGGGACATAAGGAGGACATACAGGCGGGCAAGGCTCCGGCCTCAGGTATGTTTGTTATTGAGATAAATATGACTACTTCTAGTCTTAATAAAAATTGGATTTTTGATTCTGGCTGTGGTTCTCATATTTGTACTGATGTGCAGGATCTGCATGATAGCAGGAGACTGGCTTCGGGGGAGGTGGTAGATCTACGAGTTGGAAATGGAACTTCTGTTGCTGTTTTGGCCGTAGGCACTTTTGTTTTGGAACTGCCCTCGGGGCATGTACTTAAACTAAATGACTGTTATTTTGTTCCTAGTTTAACTAGGAATATTATTTCTGTATCTTTGTTAACCCAAACAGGGTACACTTTTGTATTTAAAAACACCAGGTGTTATTTATATATGAATGATGCAGAATTTGCAGTGCTGATGCAAATAATGGTCTTTATATTTTGAATATAAATGAATCTCCAAAATGTAAAATAACAAACAAAAGGCTCAAAATGAGTAATCCAAAAGAAGAAACTTATTTGTGGCATTGTCGTCTGGGACACATCAACAAGACTCGCATATCCACACTTTCGAAGAGTGGGTACTTGGACGGATTTGATCCAAATTCATATGACGTCTGCGAATCTTGTTTATTAGGCAAAATGCCTAAATCACCTTTTAGTGGTAAAGGTGAACGCGCCACTGAACTGTTAGCCCTCGTTCATAGTGACGTTTGTGGGCCCATGTCTAGCCAGGCTAGAGGTGGATATCGATACTTCGTAACCTTTACGGATGATGCATCACGTTATGGTTATGTGTATCTAATGATGCACAAGTCGGAAACTTTTGAGAAATTCAAAGAGTTTCGACACGAAGTTGAAAAACAAACAGGCAAGAGTATTAAAACATTACGGTCGGACCGTGGTGGCGAATACTTAAGTAATGAGTTTCAAGATTACTTGAAAGAATATGGTATTCTTTCACAATGGACTCCTCCTGGAACACCACAATTAAATGGTGTGTCTGAACGGAGAAACCGTACCTTGCTTGACATGGTAAGGTCGATGATGATGAGTCGCACTGAGCTACCTATATCCTTCTGGGGACATGCATTAGAAAGTGCAATTCTTATTTTGAATAGGGTTCCGTCAAAGTCTGTTGAACAGACTCCGTATGAGATATGGACAGGAAAGAAACCAGGTTTCTCATTCCTGAAGATTTGGGGTTGCTGGGCATACGTCAAACGTTTGGAAGGTACCAAACTTGAACCCAAATCAGATAAATGCCTATTTGTTGGATATCCTAAGGAAACCAAAGGATATTACTTCTATAACCCAAAAGAGAACAAAGTATTTGTTGCTCTACATGCGGTTTTCCTTGAGAAGGAATTCCTAAATGCAGTGTTTAGTGGGAGGAAAGTAGAACTCGATGAAAGTCGTAGTGATACTGTTCCTGGCAATGAATCTAGAACGGAACATGAACAGTCCATCCAGGATGAGACTGAACCACAATCTTCAATTACACAAGGACTACGTAGGTCGGAGAGAGTCAGGGTAATACCTGAGAGGTATGGATTCCTGATCTCACCTCATGTAGATATTAATCTTATTGAGGATACTGAACCGGCTACGTATGAGGAAGCGATACAGGGTATCGAATCCACTTTATGGCAAGAAGCCATGAAGGCCGAAATGGATTCCATGTATACCAACCAAGTTTGGACACTGGTTGATGCACCAGAAGGCGTAAAGCCTATTGGATGCAAATGGGTCTTCAAGAAGAAGACAGACATGGATGGCAACGTACAAACGTACAAAGCTAGGCTCGTAGCGAAGGGGTATCGTCAACAACTTGGAGTTGATTATGACGAAACTTTCTCACCCGTTGCCATGATTAAATCCATTCGGATAATGCTTGCAATAGCTGCATATTACGATTACGAAATATGGCAGATGGTTTAAAACCGCTTTCCTTAACGGAAACCTGTTGGAGGATGTTTATATGCAACAACCTGACGGTTTTATCGCACCAAGACTTGCAAACAAGGTTTGTAAGTTAAATCGGTCCATTTATGGACTGAAGCAAGCATCGAGGTCATGGAACCAACGTTTTGATGAGGTCATAAAAGAATATGATTTCATTCAAAACGTAGATGATCCTTGTGTATATAAGAAGGTTAGTGGGAGTGCACTGACTTTTATTGTCCTTTATGTCGACGATGTATTGCTTATAGGCAATGACATTCCCATGTTAACGTCGGTGAAAGCTTGGCTTTCATTGAAATTCTCCATGAAAGATCTGGGAGAAGCAGCTTTTATTCTAGGAATAAAGATCTACCGGGATAGATCTAGAAAGCTACTTGGACTCTCCCAGAGTACATATATTGATAAAGTGTTGAAGAGATTCAACATGGATCAGTCCAAGAAGGGACTGTTGCCAACATCACATGGCGTCTTTCTATCTAGGGACATGTGTCCTAAAACACAAGATGAGAGAGACAACATGAGTCGGACTCCGTTCGCCTCGGCAGTCGGATCGATCATGTATGCCATGATATGTACACGACCTGATGTGTCCTATGCTTTGAGCATGTGCAGTCGATATCAGGCCGATCCAGGACAGGATCACTGGATGGCGGTTAAGAATATCCTTAGGTATCTTAAAAGAACTAAGGATGTTTTCTTAATCTATGGAGATGGAGAACTTGAGGTATCTGGGTATACCGATGCAAGTTTCCAAACCGACAGAGACGACTTCAAGTCGCAAACCGGGTACATATTTTGCTTGAATAACGGAGCAGTGAGCTGGAAATCTTCCAAGCAAGATACTGTTGCCGATTCAACAACTGAAGCGGAGTACATTGCAGCAGCTGAAGCAGCAAAAGAGGCAGTTTGGATCCGTAAATTCCTAATTGGATTAGGAGTAGTTCCGTTAGCAGCTGAGCCCGTTCCATTGTATTGTGACAATAGCGGGGCTATAGCACAGGCTAAGGAACCAAGGTCTCATCAACGATCCAAACATGTTCTTCGACGATTCCATCTGATTCGAGAGATCATACATCGTGGCGATGTGAAGATCGAGAAGATCGCATCAGAGGATAATATTGCAGATCCGCTGACGAAGGCTATTCCTCGGGAAAAGTTTGAGCGACATGTACATAGTTCAGGTATTAGATGCTTGAGTGACTGGCTATAGGCCAAGTGGGAGATTGTTAGACAGTAATGACCCATAGCGTCACTATTTTGTAAATGATATTGTATTATTGTACAAAATTAACTATGTAGTAATGAAATTGCCTTTTACCGTTTTGTAATTTATTTACTTTGATATATAAATGGTAAAAGTCCCTATGATTAGTTCCGGATTGTGATGATATGAGACAGTATCAATCCATAAAGGTTTAATCATTAATATCCCTAGTCGTAGTATTATCGAGATTGGACATCGATAATGCGGAATAGACTAGTACTGCACTTGTGCATGTTGTGAGGGCACAACGGCATAGTTCTCATATATTTAAGTATTGGATACTTATGCAAGTGCGGTAGGAGGTTGTGTTTTACCGATGGTACGGAAAACAGCTTCGCTCTGGATAGACCCCGCGGAGTCCCATTGGTAGTATGTCTGCGTGTCTATGGGAGTCCGCTTCAGGGTAGGTGCATATGATCTTAACCTGAGATTTGCATCGCTAGTACTTACGACAATCGGTAAAATTTAGGTTTGGTGGTCCAGGGCTTTAACGAGTTCTGTGTATACCTCTTCTGGGTTTATCGAGAATCGTAGTGTACTGGGTGTGATGTCAAGATGGAAGTATCACTTCAGACATATGGAGATGATGATCGCGAGGGATACAGAA
This sequence comes from Zanthoxylum bungeanum, assembly GCA_019454045.1. Taxonomy (NCBI): domain Eukaryota; kingdom Viridiplantae; phylum Streptophyta; class Magnoliopsida; order Sapindales; family Rutaceae; genus Zanthoxylum; species Zanthoxylum bungeanum. The sequence goes on from SKCR01030203.1 coordinate 51,291, forward strand.
CTAGTACTCTATAATGGTTGCAACCATCGGGATAATATGACTAGGTCAGGATTATCCGATTCAAAGAGACTGGTTGCTTGATGTCCGATATGTGTATCGTACGGGGCAGACACATATCCAGCCCCAGGCCTTACATGTGATCATCCGATACTGGTTCGATATACACTATACTACGGTATACTACGCCTGTTATAGATCTAATATTCCAGTAAGAATATTTCTAGAGAATTGGGTAGGCATGGCGTTTTGCTAGAAGCTAACCTTGTCTTGTAAATCGGTAAAAACGTAGTACTTGGTACGTACGTGTTCGAATAGTTCGACAACCGGATTTACTGCCAACATATCTAGAGGTCTCTTGGGTCGCTTCCCGAAGATTCACCGATGACGTATGATTCAAACTCGATTAATCTTGGATTAATTACGGAGAGACTTTATCTGATAAAGTACTGTATAAAGAGAGAGAACGATTAATTTAGAATTAATCGTAAAATTATTATATTCGATATAATAAACGGAATTCGATTTCGACGCGAAATTGAAATTAGATTTTAATTCGGGCAAACGAATTAATTTAGAATTAATTCGTTAGCGACGTAAATAATAATTTCGCTAGGCGCAATTATTTATTTAAATTCGATTTAATTAACGTCGCGACGTAAGCTCGATATTTCGGAAATATCGAACCCGAACGCGTGAGTGCACGTGGGCCCACTTTCATTTGGAAACGTGTGGGGCCCACATGACACTTGTCATTATTTGCATTATTTAATCAAGATGCAATGCATGAAGATAGTGTACAAAGCACTCAAAGGTAATGCATGGAAATTGAGTGTTAGACACTCTAAGTCTTTGCATGGTTTGTGTTATATTTATATTATTATTTAATATAATTATGACATAAATATAAATTGATTTTTGAGACAAAAATCATATCTTCTTCCTCTCTCAATTACCGAAACAGTAGGCTAAAACTCTCTCCAATTTCTTCATTTGTTTTGTGGCAAGACAAGAAGAAAGTGTGTTGTTTGGAACTCTAACACACAATTTGGCTAGCAACATCAAGGGATCATACAAGGTGTTATGGGAAACTCATCTTAGAGCTTGGAAGGATCAACTAAAGCTTGGAGCTTCTCTTTACTGCTTGGCCGAATCCCCACTGCACAAAGGAGCAATTTTTGCTTCATCCATTGCATCCACATTTGCTTTTGTTTTGTGAGTATTGTTTCCGCCATTACTTCAATCTAGTTCATTCTTATATATATTTGCTTGTTTTTTGATCTTGGGATATGGTTATTAGATTTCCAACATTACTACAATGGGATGGATTCCGCGGGTGTCTATCCAGAGCGAAGCTGTTTTCCGTACCATCGGTTTAAAACCACAACTCTCCAGCACTTGCATAAGTTCATAACTTAAAATATATGAGAACTATGCCGTTGTTCCCTTCACAACATGCACAAGTGCCATTACTAGTCTATTCCCGCATTATCGATGTCCAATCTCGATATACTACGACTATGGATATTTATGATTAAACCTTTATGGATTGATACGTCTCCATATATTCACAATCCGGAATAATCATAGGGACTTTCCCATTTATATCAAAGTAAATACATTACAAAACGGTTGTTTTAAAAGGCAAATTTCATTACTACAAGTTAATTTGTACAATAATACACTCTCATACAAAAATAGTGACGCTAGGGTATAACTGTCTAACCTTCTAACATCCAAAAACCATCAAATCTAATCATTCTTACTCCCAAAATTAACAAAACTTGTATACATGTTAAAGATACCCAAACACCCAACCTTGATTCAACCCCTTCCTTTCTTAACAATGCTCCAAAATCTAATTTTCCTTTCTAGAGTTTAGCTTGAGTGGATACTTTATTTGGCTTCAAATTATTTGACAAGAAAATTGCAAGTTCCCTATCTTCCTCCCTCTCAATCTCCGTCAGACCCAAAAGCAAGAAAGAACTGTTTTTCTTTTCTTTTTTCTTTTTTCTTTTTGTTTTATTATTATTCCCGTTACTGAATAAATTTCTAGAAAAGTGTAGAAGTTTCATTAGTTGGGCTTTGGCTCTCTCTCACTTATTTTATTGATATTGGGCTTGGGCTTATTTCTTTTTCTTTTCTTTTATTTGATTGTTGGGCTTTGGAGAAATCCAAGAAAGAAAATTGGGCTTGGTATTGAGTGCATGTTCGTTATTTCTAAATCGATCCCGGAAATTATTTACTAGCCCGAAAAAAAAAGATAAATCCTACGCGGTCAAACTAAAATATCTAGGGTTGTTACAAATTCTCCCCCCTAAAATGATTCGTCCTCGAATCAAAATATTTAAAGGATATTAAACGTACCTTCATCCGTGAAGAGTTTGGGATATTGCTCTCCTATGACTTCCTCTGGTTCTTAAGTAGCTGATGAGTGGTATTTATATCACTTATTCCCACTCATTTGACCTAATATTTTGTATAGTTTCTTGAGTTTTGTGAACGTTTTGATGTATTTTGTGTTATTTTGTAGATAAAATAAAATTTGGAAAGCATTGGAGGCAATTTGGGGCAAAAACGGACAAAAATGCGTCAACAGGGATATTTTGGTCTTTTACGCGTCGCGACGCCCAAACGTTCAGCGTCGCGAGTCTAAAATGCGCCGAACAGTGCTAACGTGCGCCGGGTCCACAAATCAGAATCTGAGAAAAGTTTGACTTTGCTAAAATGCGCCGTGCCACGTGTCACCATCACAGCCGATCTGCTAACATACGCCGTGCAACGTGTCAGCATCCTACGGTGCCGATAGTCATCATCGCCACGTCGTCGCCATGTCACCGCCATGTCATCAGCCACGTCAGCAAGTCAACAATTCAACATTGCCACCTCACCGCCACGTCATCATCAGCCAATCAGGAAGCGACACGTGTCGCCACGTCGTCGCCACGTCACCGCCACGTCAGTGCCACGTCAGCATCAATAATTGAGTATCCTATCCTTATCTGACACGTGGCGGATAAGAATCTCAGCGACCAATTAGAAGCCGCCACGTATCACAATAATTGAAGCCCAACCACTCTGCCACGTGTCACATTATCATCTTATCCAGAATCTTCAAACCAGCGAACCAGAGCGTGCCACGTCGACAAATCCGGCGTCGCGACGCTGAAGACCGGGCGTCGCGACGCTGGATCCTACCGAGGCCTATAAATTGAGCTTGAGATTTCAGAATTCATTGCACCTTCCTCTCTCTTCAATTCCTTCTAAAGAGAGAGCTTCTCTCTCTAGATTCTTTAGTTTTTTTAGTTTTTTTTATTTTTAGTTTTTAGTTTTGTAAATAATTTTAATTACATTTTTTTTTATATAGTAATTTACTTTTTACTTTTTACTTTTTACTTTTTACAGTTTTTATCATTTACCATGAGGAGGTAACTCCCCCAGCTAGGGTGAAAGGTAATTCTTTTACTGTTACTATTTAGATTAATCTCCCTTAAAAATAATATATTCACTATTTAAAATATTGACTAATAAAGGATACCGCCAGATTGGTCGGTTGGTAATTCATTTTAATCTGGTTTAAACCTGACTAATAAGGATACCGCCAGATTGGTCGGTTGGCAATTTAATTTTGGTTCCGTCTTTATGGCTGGTTGGACTTAATTTGACTTAATCAGGATACCGCCTATATGGTCGGTTGTTATTATTATCACAAGTTTTTATATATTATTTTATGGGGAGATATTCAAATTAGTAGTAGAAAAGTAATTCCTTTTACCTTAGCATTTTATTTTATTTTACTTTTCAGTTTTACTTTATGTCTTTTACTTTTCAGTATTTTTACTTTATGTCTTTTACTTTTAAGTTGTTACTAGCCCTAGTTATGTTGTTAGTTATCTGGGGTTTTGATGAATTCTAATATCACCAGTTTATAAGGGTTATTTATAGTTTGGGTAATTTAAAGGTTTACTTATTAAGTCTTAAGCTTAATGCTTCTTGTTGTCTGATCACCAATAAGATTGATGTGGTAAATCTAAAATGAACTAGACATAGGGATTTTAGGTTTCAGCCTTAGACTTAATAGCCCACGATCTTCCTTGAGGATAGATAACCCTTTTAATAGATTCCTTACAGGATAGGAATATACCTGTCGGGCGGGGGTAGCCATAATTGGAACTTAAACTTAATGAATCCAGATAATTTGGTTGACATAGACATATGGTTCAATTGGGTTAAACTGGGTATTTGCGTCTGACCATCGACAGAGGCTTTTGCATAATTTAGTGTTCCAGGTTAGTAAACTGATTTATTACACAAAACATAAAATAACCACTTCATTTTAAATGATATTAGAATGATCACGACCCTAGATCTTTGTGTCTTTTGTTATTTTCTTTAGTATTTTCTTTTGTCTTTTTATTATTTATTTTGTAAAACCACATTCAACCAATCAAACAATCATTCTCTTCACCCTCAAATAGATATTTTGTAAAAAATAGATTCAACAATTAATAACAACAGTAGGAATTAAGTCCTCGTGGATCGATATTTTTATACTACTTGAACGATACATGCGCTTGCGTTATACGTGTGTGTTTACGCCGGTCAAGTTTTTGTCACCCCAAAACCTAACATTTTGCTAGTCCTCGAGCAAAACATAAAATAAAATAACATGAAAATAAAATTAACTAAGCCACTTTCGTAGGGATCACGATTGCATTTAGCGTATATGCAACAAGCCTTTAAACCCCTAGGTGTCCCTAGTGGACGAGTTGTAGTCTCGTGAGGGCTTACAGCAATGATACCCAACAAACATTTTACAAAACGTAATAAAGTTAGTTAAAACTAATGCACACAAAAGCAAAAAGACAAGCGAAAAGAGAATAAAGATGTTAGTGACTAATCAGGTGAAACTTCTACTCCAAGTTACTAGTTGTTTTGTTTCATTCTAAATTACCGAATAAGTAATTCTCCGATTATTTTTACCATTCTTCATATACACAGCCAACAAAATATTAATCAACTCATTTTTGCCCACAACAGTCATAAGTGCAGTTGATAAGAGAGTAATATTTTGTCCTAAAGTTCTATCAGAATTCACATCTTTTTGCAGCAATGGAATAATTTTCTCATTTTCTGATTTTTTTTTTTTATTTTTCACTTTTCTATTTTTTATTTATATACAATATCTTCCATCTATGTAACGAGTGTTGGGTCGGTGACTCCCAAACCAGTTGGCTTTAAGGCACTAGGTGTTAAGACACCCCTACGGACTTAATTACCCAGACTTCAGATATATATATTTTTTGGCGCATCTTGATCCATGTAACGAGCTTTGGGCCAGTGACTCCCAAACCAGTTGGTTTTAGGGCACTAGGTGTTAAAACCACCCTTACAGACTTAATAACCCGGATCTTAGATACTTTATTTTTGTAAATCAGAATTTTTTTTTTTTTTACTCCACTGCTTTTTGAGATGCTTCCTCCAATTAAACTAGAGCACTGAATATTACAAACTTTTCAATTTTAACTCATGTCCGTATGTTACTATATATGTTGATAATACCTGTCAACTGAGCATATGAAGATTCCTTTTAGTCCGTTTTAAGGAGAATTCACAAATTAAATAATTCAAAATGAAATAAACAAAAATTAATTTGTTTCGAAAATAGGCTTGAGATACGTCTCAGGAGTGGAAACTCCTTACTCAGCTATCTCTTACCAATTTCACCTTTTTGGTCAAATTAAAAACACAAATATTTTTAAATTTTAAAAATTTTTAAATTTTTTTGTATTTTTCGAAAAAAATTTTGGACTCTACTAAAAATAAAAACCAACATACAAACTAAAAAAACAAGGTACTAATCAACTAATTTCCTCCCCCAAACCTAAATGAAACATTGTCCCCAATGTCTTAAACAGTAAAATGAGAGTTAAGAAGGTCGTACCTGGTTAGCTGAAATCTACAGGAAATTAAAGGTTAAGATCCAGATTAATTCGACGCCTCTTACCACGATCGTCCTCGGACCAATTTATCTTTGAAAGGATAGGGTCAACTTGTGGTTCATAGGCTATGAGTTGGTCTATTAGATCCGGAGCAGTTCTTGCAGTGAAGAGGAGTTCTTTCATAGGTTTTGACACGAACCTATTTCTCCGAGCATCATCAATAAAACACACAAAGAAAGAAAATCATAAAATCCATCAACGTTGTTGGCAGTCCAAGCGGTTTCTGGTGTATGTTCAGGTTCGCCCAAGACAGTACAATAACAATTTCCTCCAATGTGCCCAAGCCACCTGGCAAAGCAATAAAAGCATCAGCACGGTTAATCATTTCTACCAATCGTTCAGACATACCTGGCACGATCATCAGTTCCTCTCCGTTTGATGATCCAATAAGATTTGCCTCTGCCAAGGGTTTGGGATGATTCCCAAAACGTTACTGCCTCCTTCCTATTACAGCCTTTTTGAACGATCCCCATAAGTCCGAGATTGCCTCCGCCATATATTAAGTGCATATTCCTTGCTGCTAAGACTCGACCCAATTCCTGTGCTGCTTCTATGTATTGTGGCTTAGTACCAATACTACTGCCGCAAAACACACAGATGTTTTCAACTCGTCTTCTTGAAGTGGCTTCCATTTTTTTTTATGTATTTCTTTTTCAAATCAGGATGCCTTCAAAAGTGTAATGACGGCTAAATTTATAGTACCTGAAAAAGGGTGGAGTAATAATAGCACTAATATCTTCCAAAGGACGATTGTTAGCTAAACAACAAAAAAAGAAATCGTGATGTGAAAGGTCAAAAAATCTGGATCCTGTCTACAAAAATAAAGATAATTACAATAGAAAAGCGAAGCAAAGCAGCAATAATTAAGACAACGGAATTGTGTACGCAATACGCTACTCGTTTGGTATATAAATCCATTAGGATGCGTTTAAGAATCCTTCATTATTCAGCCATCGCTTAATGAATTAGCTTCATTTTGCCAAACACCATTCCTTCTGTCTAAAAATGCTCCGTTTGTGCTTTTCCCTACAAAAATAACACACAAAATTAAAAAAGTTCACACAAAATATGAAAACAATATTACAACAAATTACATGGGTTGCCTCCCTGCTAGCGCTAAATTTTTCGTCTTCAGCCAGACGTGACTGAAATTCATCTGTTAAGGAGGTTTCAATGTCGTTTTAGATGTCCGATCAAAAACAATCCCGTGAGCGTTGCTTTTGAAGGGTTCTCTTCCAACGGTAAGTGGCAAAAAGAGTTTTGTCCCATTCAGTGCTCGTGCTACCTTTGCTCTTGTTGTTCCAGTGGTTCCTGCAAAGAAAGAAAGAAAATCAGGAGGTCTTATATGGTGCTTGACTTGGAATGGAAGTTCCATTCTGTCAGCTCTGGGTGATATCTTGATTTGTACTCCCCAAAACAGCGATGTTTCTCCTGAATGCTCTGGATCTTTATTAAGGTCAGACATTTGCTCCTCCATTTGCTCTGTTTCTTGCTCCACATTTTCTTCACAGATGTATTGTAAAATTTTTGTATCCAGCTCTTCATCTGTCATCTGTGAAATACATGCTTCAAAATTGTCAACCAGAGGATGCAAAGATGTTTCTGACATTAGGTCTTCATCCTCTGATATGACTGGGAATGGATGGTTCAGATAGATCTTCTTCAAACATCATGGTAAAGCATGCTCCAAGATCTTCATTTTGAGGATTGAAAGTTGATCCTCCGTTGTTGGTGCAGTTGGTACAAATAGATCAGCTTCATCCTCGTCAGAATCTGAATAATAAAAGTCAAATTGAGACTTTACCGGTTCGGGCTCCTGAACTGATACCTCTGGTTGTTGATACTGCTCAGCTTCCTCCTTGTTGAAGTGTCATTGTGAAATGATTGGTATTTGAAGGCTTCATCAGTGTCATCTGAAACTAGGTTCTTGAGGTATGTCGTCCTGGTTTTCTGTGAATTGTCTCATTTGATCTGTCATCCTCTGAATGAATTCTGATTGTCTCTGAATACTTTCAAATTGTTTCTGGCTTGTTTCAAGCATTCATCCAACTTTTGTTTCTCGAATATCTTTGAGCATGTTTAACAACTGATCTTCCTCTGATGGTTCTGGTTGTTGATGGATTGAAAATCGCATTGGATGGTGGATAAGATGGAAAATGTGATGGTTTTTCATACTTTGAATGATTCTGAAACTTCTGCCCCTCTGAAAGGTGAAAGGTATATACATTGATCGCTCGGGTGGTTTACCATCACATATTACACATCTCCCCATTTCGTTCTGTTGAGCAAATGTAGCATTGCTTGATTCTGGCATCCAGTGATAATTGTTGGGCTGGGACAACAGGCCTCAGGAAACTGGACTGTTGCTCCAGATGTGGGGTGTATCTTCTTGTAAGGCTCGTAATCTTTCAATCTCCCAATAGTGTTCCATTTCTTAATCACCTGAAAACAAAAGAAATAAAAAATTACAAAAGAAAATAAAGAAAATTAGATATAAGTAAATTGATAGTTTCAAAATTAATAACTCAAGAAATATAAGTCCCCGGCAATGGCGCCAAAAACTTGACCGGCGTAAACACACACGTATAACGCAAGCGCACGTATCGTTCAAGTAGTATAAAAATATCGATCCCACGATTACTTAATTCCTACTGTTGTTATTAATTGTTGAATCTATTTATTTACAAATATCTAATTGAGGGTGAAGAGAATGATTGTTTGATTGGTTGAATGTGGTTTTACAAAATAAATAAATAAAAAGACAAAAGAAAATACTAAGAAAATAACAAAAGACACAAAGATCTAGGGTCGTGAATCATTCTAATATCATTTAAAAGATGAAGTGGTTATTTTATGTTTGTGTAATAAATCAGTTTACTAACCTGGAACACTAAATTATGCAAAAGCCTATGTCGATGGTCAGACGCAAATACCCAGTTTAAACCAATTGAACCATATGTCTATGTCAACCAAATTATCTGGATTCATTAAGTTTAAGTTCCAATTATGGCTACCCCCGCCCGACAGGTATATTCATATCCTGTAAGGAAATCTATTAAAGGGTTATCTATCCTCAAGGAAGATCGTGGGCTATTAAGTCTAAGGCTGAAACCTAAAATCCCTATGTCTAGTTCATTTTAGATTTACCACATCAATCTTATTGGTGATCAGACAACAAGAAGCATTAAGCTTAAGACTTAATAAGTAAACCTTAAATTACCCAAACTATAAAATAACCCTTATAAACTGGTGATATTAGAATTCATCACAACCCCAGATAACTAACACATAACTAGGGCTAGTAACAACTAAAAGTAAAAGACATAAAGTAAAAATACTGAAAAGTAAAAGACATAAAGTAAAACTGAAAAGTAAAATAAAATAAAATGCTAAGGTAAAAGGAATTACTTTTACTACTACTAATTTAGATATCTCCCATAAAATAATATATAAACTTGTGATAATAATACCACCGACCATATAGGCGGTATCCTGATTAAGTCAATTAAGTCCAACCAGCCATAAAGGCGGAACCAAAATTAAATTGCCAACCGACCAATCTGGCGGTATCCTTTATTAGTCAGGTTTAAACCAGATTAAAATGAATTACCAACCGACCAATCAGGCGGTATCCTTTATTAGTCAATATTTTAAATAGTGAATATATTATTTTTAGGGAGATTAATCTAATAGTAACAGTAAAAGAATTACCTTTCACCCTAGCTGGGGGAGTTACCTCTCTCATGGTAAATGAATAAAAACTAACTGTAAAAAGTAAAAAGTAAAAAGTAAAAATTAAATTACTATATAAACAAAACGTAATTAAATTATTTACAAAACTAAAAACTAAGAATAAAAAAAACTAAAAAAAAAACTAAAGAATCTAGAGAGAGAAGCTATCTCTTTAGAAGGAATTGAAGAGAGAGGAAGGTGCAATGAATTCTGAAATCTCGAGCTCAATTTATAGGCCTCGGTAGGATCCAGCGTCGCGACGCCCGGTCCTCAGCGTCGCGACGCCGGATTTGTCGACGTGGCATGCTCTGGTTCGCTGGTTTGAAGATTCTGGATAAGATGATAAGGTGACACGTGGCAGAGTGGTTGGGCTTCAATTATTGTGACACGTGGCGGCTTCTGATTGGTCGCTGAGATTCTTATCCGCCACGTGTCAGATAAGGATAGGATACTCAATTATTGATGCTGACGTGGCGCTGACGTGGCGGTGACGTGGCGACAACGTGGCGACACGTGGGAAAGAGACCGTCGGCACCATAGATTTGCGACACGTGTCGCTTCCTGATTGGCTGATGATGACGTGGTGGTGATGTGGCAATGTTGACTTGTTGACTTGCTGACGTGGCTGATGACATGGCGGTGACATGGCGACGACGTGGCGATGATGACTGTCGGCACCGTAGGATGCTGAGACGTGGCACGGCGCATGTTAGCAGATCGGCTGTGATGGTGACACGTGGCACGGCGCATTTAAGTTTACCATTCTTACCGAATCTCATGACTCCTTTGAAAGTGGATACCTTTAGAAATACAAAATCCCCTACTTGAAACTCCAAATCCTTCCTCCGGTGGTCTGCATAACTCTTCTGACGACTCTGAGCTGTATTCAATCTCTCTCTGATCAACTTTACTTTTTCCACGACATCTTATACTAAATCTGGTCCTAGCAGTTTCTGCTCCCCGACTTCAAACCATCCAACTGGTGATCTGCACTTCCGTCCATACAAAGCCTTGAATGGTGCCATTTGAATACTTGCTTGATAACTATTATTATAAGCGAACTCTATGAGTGGTAAATACTAATCCCAACCACCCTCAAAGTCAATCACATAGGCTCGTAACATGTCTTCGAAAGTCTGTATGGTGCGCTCCGACTGACCATTGGTCTGTGGGTGAAAGGTTGTACTAAAGCGTAACTGTGAACCCAAAGCCTTTTAGAATGACTACCAAAACTTAGAGGTAAATTGAGAGCCTCGATAAGAGACAATTGAGATAGGTACTCCATGCAATGACATTATCTCATCAAGGTACAGTTTTTCGTACTGAGCTGCTGTAAAGCTAGTCTTCACTGGAAGAAAATGTGCTGATTTAGTTAATCTATCTATGATCACCTATATAGAATCACAACCCTTTGAGGTACGCGGGAGCCCAACGACAAAATCCATGGTGATTTTCTCTCATTTCCATTCTGGAATCTCTAAACTCTGTAACTTTCCTGCTGGTCTCTGATGTTCAGCTTTAACCTGCTGAAAAGTGAGACATCTGGTGACAAATTCAGCTACATCTTTTTTCATGCCATCCCACCAATACAGATCCTTAAGGCCGTGATACATTTTGGTGATCCCATGATGCATAGTATAAGATGAAGTATGGGCCTTCTCCAATATCGAACATTTCAACTCTGGAACTGGAGGCACAAGAATTCTATTCTGCTTTCTTATGAGGTCTTCACTATCTAAATAATACTCATCCTCAACACCTTGCTGTAATATGCATCTAATCCGTTGCGCCTCAGGATCTACTTCTTGTGCAAATCTAATTTCATCAAAAATAGTGGATTTAACTTGAATATGTGCCAACAACCCCCTTTATGTCGACACCTGAAAGTTCACTCCATCCATCAAACAACTCTGTATCTGTTTGACTGGGCACCATCTCTCAATCGGCAAATGAGCTAAACTCCCCATAGACTTCCTACTCAAGGCATTCGCAACAACATTAGCTTTACCCGGATGATACTGAATGGAGCAATCATAGTCTTTCAACAACTCTACCCATCTCCTCTGCCTCATATTAAGCTCCTTCTGGCTCTGGATATACTTAAGGCTTTTGTGATCAGTGAAAACTTCAAACTTTTCACTGTACAAATAATGCCACCATATCTTTAGAATAAAAATTATTGCAGTCATCTCCAAGTCATGAGTGAGGTAATTTTTTTAATAAGGCTTCAATTGCCTAAAGGCATAAGCGTTACTTTCCCTCTCTGTATCAATACACAACCTAAACCCACTCTGGAAGCGTCACAATATATTGCAAATCCTTCCGATCCCGCTGGCAATGCAAGAATATGAGCAGTATTCAATCGACGCTTGAGTTCCTAAAAACTCTTCTCACAAGCATCAGACCACTCAAACTTCACATTCTTCTGACTTAGCCGCGTTAATGGAGCAGCTAGCCTGAATAAATTCTCTACGAACCTCCTATAATACCCTGTTAATCCCAAGAAGCTACGAATCTCTGTTACGCTCTTTGGTCGATGCCAATTCTGAATAGCTTTAATCTTTTGAGAATTTACTCCAATCCCTTCTTTGGACACCACGTGCCCCAAAAATACCACACTGTTTAACCAAAACTCACACTTCGAGAACTTAGCGTATAACTTATGTTCCCTCAGTGTCTGCAGCATCTGATGTAAATGCTCTGCATGCTCCTGCTCACTACGCGAATAGACCATAATATCGTCAATAAAGACTATCACAAATCGGTCTAGAAAAGGTCTAAACACCATGTTCATCAGATCCATAAACGCTGCATGAGCATTGGTCAGACCAAAAGACATCACTAAAAATTCGTAATGCCCATATCTGGTTCAAAAACCTGCCTTTGGAACATCACTCTCTCTAATCTTCAATTGATGATATCCCGAGTGCATGTCAATTTTTGAGAAACACTGTGCCCCCTACAACTTATCGAATATATCATCAATCATTGGCAGTGGATATTTATTCTTAATCGTCACCTAATTCAACTGCCGATAATTTATACATAATCTCAGCGTCTCATCCTTCTTTCGCACAAAGAACATCGGAGCACCCTATGGAGACACACTAGGGCGAATAAATCCATTGTCCAACAAGTCTTGCAACTGCGCCTTTAACTCTCTGAGTTCTGCAAGAGCCATCCTGTATGGAGGAATCGATATAGGTTGCGTCCAGGGCATGACGTCTATACAAAACTCAATCTCTCTATCTCGTGGTAATCCTGGCAACTCATCCGAAAACACATCAGGATACTCATTCACCACCGGAATCTGTTCAAGATCTTTATTTCCCGCTCTGCTATCAGTCACATAAGCCAAATAACCCATATTCTTCTTCTGAAGTAGCTTAAATGCCTGTATAGCGGCTATCAAATTGTGAGGTGCTACCATTCTATCTCCCTGATAAACTTTTACAGATCTACCAGGAACATGTAGTGTAGCGGTCTTCTCCATACAAATCAAGTACCACATGGTGCTTAGCAAGCCAATCCATCCCTAAAATGACATCGAAGCTCAAAATACCAAACACTACCAAATCGGCATAGGAAAGGTATTCGTCGATGTCTATAGAACACTACCTCACACCTTGTGTAGCTTCTAAGGGGTCTCCTACTGGTGTAGCTATAATGATAGGGGAGTCTAAAAACTCAATGTTCCTACCTATCTGGGTGACAAAACATGGTGCCACAAAGAAATATGTAGCTCCTGATTCAAATAATACTCTTGCTTGCACAGAATCAATCAACAATATATATGTGACCACCGCATTGGATACATGTGCCTCCTGGGGAGTAAGAGTGTACACCCTGCCCTGAACTCTGCTGGAAGAAGCATGTCCCCGATCACCAACTGATTGTCCCGTTCCACCAACTGTATGTCCTCTACTCACTGGACTCTGCTCTCCACCTCCTATATTTCTGTTAGGCTGTGGCTGAGGCGTAGATTGGGCGGCACTGAAAGATGGAAACTACTCTGCTGGTACCAGACAGTCTCTCTTCAAATGACCCATCTGTCCGCATCGATAATAACCTCTACTCCCAGATCTACAAGTCCATGTATGAACTCGTCCACAAACAGGACACTGCGATAGGGTTCGCCCAAGCTGGGCTACCGAGGGGGAGGAAACTGCACGAGAAGCAACACTCTGAATCGGCCTACGGTCTGACCCCCTTGAACCGAACCCATGTCTCTGCGTGCCGTAGGCGGAGCTGACATCTACTGCTATCTACTAGGCCCACTCTGCTGAGGCCTCACCTTCTCCTCTGATCTGGGTCTCTTTCGAAACTCACTTTCTGCTTGTCTTTCTCTAACCAGCAATTCAAATCGCAAAGCAGCATCTAAAACTTGAGTGTAGGTAGTGGTCTCTGTAAAATGAATGGAGCGAAATAAGTAGTCATGAAGCCTGTTTAAAAAAATATTCACCTTCATTTCCTCAGTACTAATCAGATGTGGGGTATACCGAGACAAGCGTGTGAACCGTATGTCATATTCTGAAACGGTCATCTGCTCGCCCTGTACTAACTGTTCAAACTCACGGGCTCCGGCATCCCTTATACTATGTGGAAAAAATCTAGAAAAAAAGGTCGTACTAAACTCACCCCCACGCTAGAGGAGGGGCGTCTCGTCGCCTACCATCCCAAAAAGATATAAACCATGTGTTAGTGACATCTCTCAACTGAAAACTAACTAATCCCACCGCTCTCTCTGAAGAACATCTCAAAGCTGTACATATCTGATCTGACTCCTTAATAAAACCACAAGGATCTGGAGAGGTCTCTACTCCTGAGAACGTGGGGGGATGAAGCTTCCGGAAGTCATGTAATGATACAAGTAGCTTTTGCCGCTGCATGAGCTGAACTGTCACTAGGGGTGGCTCATGAGGCATAACAGAAGGTTCAGCTTGGTATGTAGTAGGGTTTGGTATATTTGGAGGAGGTACTATTTGGTGAGCCATGGGTACCCCTACTGGTGGTGGCGGAACAGGAACAGTGGGTTCTGTAACTCTCGGCTCTGTTCTTGGTGGTTGCGGCTGACGGGTAATCAGTTGAGCTAATGCTGTTACTGACTACGGATCATTGGGATGAACCCCTGACACAGCTCTACCTTCCCCCACAACACTCTCATGAACAGATTCCACTTCATGCCCCCTATCTGGCTCAGGAGGAGGTACTAGTGATCTTTGATCCAGATTTATGCCTTGAGGCGCCCTACTACGCTTGGGTCTACCCTAGACTCTGGTTCTTCCCTTCGGTGGCATGGATATCTAAGAAATTAAGAAAGAAAAATAAATGGTCAATTACATGTAAATGAATTTTAAGTAATTAAAATGAGACATATCACGAGACAAGGTTACTAGAGTAAACAGCCACTCATATATAGTAGTGCCTATTAGTATCCTAGACATGCCACAGGATCTTTAAGCGTGATTATATTGTGAATTAATCAAGAAAATTGCGGAATACTTACATTAATCGGATTTAGGATTTCAAAAATTCCATGGATGTTGAAGCTTCCAAGCTCATGGGTGAGTATCCCTATCACCGTCATTTGACTCCCTTATATGCTAGCAAGATCAAAATGGAACAAATTTTTCTCCCAATGAGAAGCAAATTTTCCCAAGAGAGAGGGAAGCAATCGGCACTTTTGATGATAAGGCCATTCAGCCAATATAAACAACAAAGGCAATCGGCCAATATCAAAAGGGAAGCCAAATTGTTTTTTCAAATGAAAAACAGAGAGCAAAAATGCTTTCTTTCATTTGGCCTTGACTTCCAAAGTCAGAGAGAGCCACATGCTTTTTTTTTTTTATTTCTCTCGTCCTTTTTCAAAGAGAGAAGTGAAATTGCTTTATTAAAAAAAAAGCCAAAATTGCTTCTCGCCCAAAAATGAAAAAGAAGATGAGAGTGGCCACATCATTTACTCGGCCAAGGAGAGAGAAATTAATAATTCCAAAAACTTCATTAATTAATTGTGTTATGTATTTGGACTTGGTAGGTGTATCAAATCCATTTTGCTTTATTGCCAACCACTTACATCACAAGTTGACAAGTGATGTGAGTTGTGGGTCCCACCCAATTTAAATTCAAATTTGGTTGGAATATTACACAACACAATTTGGGCCCGGTTCGTTTAATCCAACTAAATGAATTTTCTATCGCGACGTAATTTAATCTAATTTAATTAAATAATTATGCCTCGCAAAATTATTATTAAAGTCGCTTACGAATTAATTCCAAATTATTCGTTCGCCCAAATTAAAATCCAATTCTAATTCCGCTTTGAAATCCAGTTTCAATTAATATATCTAATATATTATTTTAGCCCAGTTAAATAAATTAAAAGTAAAATCTAATTTAACTATTAAATTTATTTTTCCGATTAATTCCAAATTAATCGCGTTCTCTTCTCTCGACGAATTTAATCTCAGATAAATTCTTGACGCAATTAATTATATATCTGATAATTAATCCCAGATTCATTATTGCTGTAATTAATCCCAGATTAATTTTCTCTCTCTTAATTAATCCCAGATTAATATTGTTCGAGTCAAATATCATCGGTGAATCTTTGGGATGCGACCCAAGAGATCCCTGGATATATTGGCAGTAAATACGGTCATCGGACTATCTGAATACGTACGTACCTGGTAACACGTACTTACCGATTTAAAAGACATAATTGGCTTCTAGCAAAGCACCGTGCCTACCCAATTCTCCAGAAATATTCTTCTACGGAATACAAGATCTTTGTCAGGCGTAGTATACGTAGTATTGTGAATTACGATCCAGTATCGGATGTCACATGCTAGGCCTGGGGCTGGAGTTGTGTCTGCCCCGTACGAAGCATTTATCGGATCACTAGCAACTAGTCTCTTTATGATCGGAAAGTCATGACCTAGTCATACTTCCTCGATGGCTATAGCACTTAGAGTACAAGTTCTGTATCCATGCGTGATCATCATCTCCATATGACTGAAGTGATGCTTCCATCTTGACATCACACCCAATACACTACGATTCTCAGTATACCAAGAAGAGGCGTACTCAGAACCTGTTAAAGCCCTGGATGACCAAAACCAAAGTATACTAATTTTCGAAAGTATTAGCGATGCAAGTCTCTGGTTAAGACCAAATACACATACCCTGATTCAGATTCCCATAGACACACAGTCATACAACCAATAGGATTCTGAGGGGTCTATCTAGAGCGAAGCTGTTTCCTTACCATCGGTAAACAGAACCTCCTATTACACTTGCATGAGTATCCAATACCCAAATATATGAGAACTATGTCGTTACACTTCCATAACACGCACAAGTGTAACACTAGCCTATTCCGCATTATCGATGTCTAGTCTCGATAATACTAAGACTATGGATATTCAATGATTAAACATTTGTGGATTAATATTGTCTCATATCTTAGTAATCCAGAACTAATCATAAGGACTTTTATCACTTATATATCCGAGTAATCCAATTACAAATGATAAAAGAGCAATTTCTTTTATCACATAGTTAATTTGTCCAACAATCTCCCACTTGGCCTATAGCCAATCACTCAAGTGTCCAACACCTGAACTATGCACGGTCGCTCAAACTTCAGCTGAGAAACAGCTTTCGTCAGCGGATTTGCAAGGTTATCATCTGATACGATTTATTCGATCATCACATCGCCACGATGTATGATCGAACGAATCAGATGAATTAGTCGAAGTACATACTTGGATCATTGATGAGACCGTGATTCTTTAGCCTGTGTAGTAGCCCAGCCCAGCTGCTAACAAAACTGCTCGTAATCTAATTAGGAATTTTATAGATCCAAAATGCTTCTTTTGCTGCGTCAGCTGCAGCAATGTTCCGCTCTTGTTATTTATTCGGTAACAGTATTTTCCTTGGAAAATTTTTAGCTCACTGTTCCGTTATTCAAACTATATACGTACCCTTATTGTGACTTACAGTCATTTTTATCGGTTTGGAAACTTGCAGTGGTGAACCCAGTCACCTCAAGTTCTCATTCCCCGTATTCCTAGAAAGCATCTTTAGTTCGTCTTAGATACTCAAGGATGTTATTTACATCAATCCAGTGACCATCACTTGGATTGGCCTGATTGCGTCTACATATGCTCAAAGTATATAAGACATCAGGTCGCATACATTTCATAATGTATGAACACTGAGATAGTGTCAGCAGCTTTCTAGATCTATTCCGGTAGATCTTTATTCCTAGAATAAAGCCTGCTTCTCCAAGATATTCTATGGAGAATTTTAATGAAAGCCAAGCTTTCACCGATTATATTATGGGAATGTTATTGCTAAGAAGCAATACATCATCAACTTATAGGACATTCATTGTCAGTGCGCTCCCACTAACCTTCATTTTGAATGAAATCATATACCATTATGATCTCATCAAAATGTTGGTTCCAAGAACACAATGCTTACTTTAATCCATAAATGGATCGATTTAACTTGCAAACCTTGTTTGCATGTTTTGGCACGATAAAACCGTCAGGATTTTGCATACAAACATCCTCCAAAAGGTTTCTGTTAAGGAAAGCGGTTTTGGAGTCCAACTGTCATATATCATAAATGAAATATGCAGCATTAGCAAGCATTATCCAAATGGATTTAATCATGGCAACAGGTGAAAAAGTTTCGTCATAATCGACACTATGTCATTGACGATACCTTTCTGTACAAGCCTAGTTATGTACATTTGTATGTTGCCATCCATGTATGTCTTCCTTGAAGACTCATTCAGTACCAATAGGCACAACGCCTTCTGGTTCATCAACCAGTGTCCAAACTTAGTTGGTATACATGGAATCCATTTTGGACTTCATGGCACTTTGCCATAAAACAGAGTCGATACCTTGTATCACTTCCTCATATGTAGCGGGTTCGTCTTCCTCAATAAGATTGATATCTACATGAGGTGAGATCAGAAACCCATACCTCCCAGGTTGTTTTCTGACTCTCTTAGACCTATACGGTTCTTGTGTATTCGAAGATTGTGGTACAGTTTCATCCCTGATGAACTGTTCGTGTTCCGTAAAGGAGTCGGTGCCAAGAACAATATTACTCTTATTTTCATCGAGTTTTACTTTCCTCCCACTAACCACTGTATATAGGAATTCCTCTTAGAAAAACCGGATGGAGAACAACAATTACATTGTTCTCTTGTGAGTTGTATAATTACTATACTTTGGTTTCCCTAGGACAACCTACAAATAGGCACTTATCCGATTTGGGTTCTAGTTTGGTACTATCCAAACATTTAGCGTATGCCCAGCATTCCCAAATCTTCAGGAATGAGAAACCTGGTTTCTTTCCTGTTCATATCTATATGAAGTCTGTCTAACAGATTTTTATTGAACCTAATTCAAAATAAGTATTGCACTGTTTAGTGTGTATCCTCAGAAGGAAATTGGTAGCTCAGAGCGACACATCATTAACCTTACCATTTCTAATAAAGTTTGGTTTCTCCGTTCGGACACAGCATCAAATTGAGGTGCCCCGGGAGGAGTCCATTGTGAAAGAATACTATACGTTTTCGAGTAATCTTGAAACTTATATGTTTTTTAAGCATTTTACACTATGGTCCTACCGTAATGTATTTAATACTTTTACTAATCTGTTTTCTACTTCGTGTCGAAACTCTTTGAATTTATCAAAAGTTTCTGACTTGTGTTTCATAAGATACACATAACCATAACGCGATGCCACATCCGTAAAGGTTACGAAGTATTCATATCCACCTCTAGCCTGGCTAGATATGGGCCCACTTATGTCACTATGAACGAGGGCTAACAGATCTGTGGCACTTGCACTTTTACCAAGTAAAAGGTATTTTAGGCACTTTGCCTAATAAACTACATCATTTGAATTAAAATCAAATCCATCCTAGTATCCACTCTTCAAAAGTGTGGATATACGAGTCTTGTTAATGTGTCTCAGACAACAATGCCACGTTTAAGTCTCAATAAATTTATTCAGTTTGAGCTTTTGTTTGTCATATTATATGTTTGAGATTCATTTATATTCTAAATATAAAGACCATTATTTACATCTCATGTAGATATCTCGATATCATCTTTATAAACAAAACACCATGTGTTTCGGAATATAAAGGTATACCTGTAACGGGTTAAGCTAGATACAAAGATAATGTTCCTAGTCAAACTAGGTACATTCTAACAGTCTCCTAATTTAAGTACATGCCTAAAGGGCAGTTCCAAAACTTAGGTTTCTATGGTCAAAACAGCGACTATTGTCCCGTTTCCGACTCGCAGGTCGATCTCATCTGAAGCCAGTATCCTGGTTATCAGCAGATATCGCATATCAGTACATATATTTATGTACCACATCTAGTATCAAAATCCAATTTTAAAACCAGTAGTGAACATGTTTATAACAAACATACTTGAAGTCGGAGCCTTGTCCCGCCTTCACTTCCTTCATGTTTTCCTTGTCCATACGGCAGTCACACTTCTAGTGACCCCGTTTGCCACAGTTTAGGCAGACAACTTGGGATATGTCCATTTAAGAAGCTCTGGCTGTGCATAACGGATTAAGCACTAAAGTTATCATCACAATGAGTATTCCTAAGCTCATGCTCTACTATTCGCTCAACTCTGGGCCCATGCTCGAGAGGTTTCTCTATCAAATAGATTAACTTCTCAACTCTCAGGACTATCATGAGGTTCTATTCCCAATCTAAAAATTAAAGCCGTTAAAGACATTTTCCCCAGGATTATGTCATTTGACGCTAATCTTTCAGCCATCTTGATTGCAATAGTCCAACTATCTAATCAACGATTTCGGTTACAATCGAATATAATGATTACTATAGTCTAACTATATAATCAACTATAATTGATCGGTTACATTCAAATGTATTGATTACCATAATCCAATTATATAACCAACTACAAATGAAGTAGTTTGAATATAGTCTAACTGTTTAATTAATACAACAATTGAATATTAGTCCAACTAATATATATATATAATTAATGACGAAAAATAAAATGAGCGCGTATTTAAACGAAATTGCAAATTTAATACTTGCCTCCCACTATTTTTCGACGAGCCTCTAACCCTCTATGGAGTACTCAGGAAACCTAGTTTCCTAGTGGGCTAGGATCCCGTTAAAAGATACACAACCTTGACTTTGGCCAACAAATTGTATAAAATTTAACTAGGTAGATCTCTAAGATCAATTAGATCTCATCCAATTCCTAGATCCAGTAGGAATACCTCCAAGTCCGAAACCTATATCCAATATATGCATATATATATATCCAATATATTTCCTAACTTTTTTCCTCTAAATCAACTAATCCTTGGCGCGAATAAAATTATAATGATATGCGGATGGATATATGACAAATTATTCCTAGAAAAATCTCTCCATTTCCTCTCTCCCGCTAGCATTATTCTTACTTCTACCCAATTACATAATACTTCTAAAGAAATCTCATTTACATTGAGGGGAATTGGTGAGAAGAGAAATACAAAGAGTCAAGAGGTAATAAGCTGGACACGCATGTCCAATTTAATAAATTCTAAATTTATTACAACAATTTCCAAAATTGCCATCACCCATCTAATATCCATCCGATATACATTATTCATACATCACATCCATGTATTCACACAAAACATGTTATCAATCAATCTAATCCAATTAATATATCATTCCAAATTACACATTAATTCAATGAAGTGTAATTAACACAATTAATTAATTAATCTAGTAGTTCCAAAACACTAAGTAATCTAATTAATCATGCTTAACATCTAATTCATGTCCAACACAAATTAAAGCACAATCAATCCATTCCAACATGCTTCATACTCACGGCAATACATGAAATTAACATCCAATTTTGATTTCAATTTAATTAAATCAACAATTAACATTCAATTTCATGTGAATCAACATATCCAATTGTCTAATTCAAAAAATTGACCATGAGCTTCCTAGGGTAATTTTCGGCCAAAGGGTAGGAATTAGGGAAAATTAATCTAATCAATTTTACACAATTCCAACAATGCACAAATCCAATTGAACATCATATAAACATATCCCAATAATCAATTTAGGAAAAATCAAGCTCCAAGCCAAAAATCCCAAATTAAAGTCCATAAACCCTAGAAATTAAATCAAGCTTAGATCTCACTCTGATACCATTGTAAGTGTCCTGGACATGCCACGGGATCTCTAAGCGTGATTATTGTGTGAATTAATCAAGAAAGTTTCGAAATATTTACATTGATCAGATTTAGGATTTCAAAAATTCCATGATTGTTGAAGCTTCCAAGCTCATGGGCGAGTATCCCAATCACCATCATTTGACTCCCTTATTGTTGGACAATTATGACCCATAGCGTCACTATTTGTACAGATCATGGTGTTGTTGTACAAATTAACTATGTGACAAAGGAGATTGCACTCTTATCATTTGTGATTATATCACCTAGATGTATAAATGATGAGAGGTCCCTGTGATTTGTTCGTGGACGGAGAATGATATGAGGCAGTATCAGTCCACGAAGGATAAATCATTAAATATCCCTAGTCAGAGTATTATCGAGATTGGACATCGATAAAGACGTAAAAGACTAGTATTACACTTGTGCATGTTGTGAGGGCACAACATCATAGTTCTCATATATTTGGGTATAGGATACTCATGCAAGTGTAATAGGAGGTTGTGTTTTATCGATGGTACGGGAAACAGCTTCACTCTGGATAGACCCCTGCGGAATCCCATTGGTAGTATGACTATGTGTCTATGGGAGTCTGCAATCAGGGTAGGTGTATTTGGTCTTAACCTGAGACTTGCACCGCTAATACTTGCGACAATCAATATACTTTGGTTGAGGTCATCCAGGGCTTTAACAGGTTCTGTGTACGCCAATGCTGGGTATATTGAGAATCGTAGTGTGTTGGGTGTGATGTTAAGATGGAAGTATCACTCCAGTCATGTGGAGATGATGGTCACATAGGATATGGAACTCGTTCTCTTAAATGCTCGAGCTATCGGGATATTATGACTAGGTCATGTATATCCGATTATAGAGACTAGTTGCCAGACATTTGATATGTGCTTCGTACGGGGCAGACACAATTCCAGCCCCAGGCCTAGCACGTGAACATGCGATACTGGATCGAAATATGCAATACTACGGTATACTACGTTTGATATAGATATAATATTCCTATAAGAATATTTCTGGAGAATTGGGTAGGCATGGCGCTTTGCTAGAAGCCAACCTTGTCTTGTAAATGGTACAAACGTAGTACGAGGTACTTACGTGTTCGGATAGTCCGACGACCATATTTACTGCCAACATATCCGGGGATCTCATGGGTCGCTTCCCGAAGATTCAACGATGATGTATGACTCGCACTTAATTAATCAGGGATTAATTAGAAGAGAGAAAATTAATCTGGGATTAATTACGGAGATATTTTATCTGGGATAAAATATTAATTAAAAAATAGAGAGAACGATTAATTTGGAATTAATCGAAAAATAATATATTTGATATTGTGGGAACACAGGATCTGGGGCGACGCATGCTGTTCCAGGCTCGGGGCCTAGTTGGGAGTACGGAGTAGCCACGTGGGACTAAACCGGAGAATAAGGGAGTCGCCACCCGGGTGAACCGGAACAAAGATTTAAGGCCGCACTCACCCCTCGCAAGGGAAGACCTCAAACATGGGTTCGGAATGGTCCCTTACTTATGCCACTTGTAATGTAAAGATTTATACAATACCAACCAAGCCTATGACATATATTTCCAAGTGTACCACATCCTAAGTTCACATGCTTAAAAGTAAAGTTTACATCTAACATGCATGAAATCAAGTCAATTGCTGAGTTCACATGCTTAAAGGTAGGCTTTTGCAACAACAAGCACATAACATCCAAGAATTCAATCATTTATGTAAACATACACACAATAGTCATGATAATATTTGCATGTATATAAAGGAAATCAAGATGACGACAAATAATATTATAGGCGCACTATGTAAAGAAGCATATAATATGGTCAAAATAACCGCATGATAAACAAAATCAATACAAACACATAACTTGAGAAGATGAGAAAGAAAGTATCCAAGATGAACTATCAAAGATGCAATTTACATAAAGATGAACATGCCATAATGATTCCAAAGAATGCAATTTCAATGAGTGAAAGAAAGGGATACCGAGAAGAAGAGAATGCACATGCGTCTATATCCATATAATTGAAGGGGTTATTTAGGGGGAAGTCCAGTAACGCAGCAGAAGCGGTGAAAATCCGATTTTCAGATTTCAAAACTTTTTCTTGGATTAAATAAATAAACACATTTATTTAATTACCCAATAATCAAATAATGAAATAAAATTTCAAATGAATCAAATTCAAGTGAAATTACCAAATTACCCTTATATGGTATTTTGTCCATTTTAGTCCGAAATTGATCCAATCAATTTTGAATGATTCTAAATCATTTCTAAGATGAACTTAGCATGTTCAAAACATCAAAACACCAAAAGACCAAAATCCCCAAATTGGCATCCAAATGCCGTGAGCCTCATTTGGAGGGCTTAATGACCATTTGGTCATTTCATGTCTCAAAACTCATCTAAATGAAATCCAATCAACATGAAACTTTGCATGCATCATATACACACCCAAATGCTCAACATATCTCAAAAGCCCCAAATTCGGAATTGGTTATAAACCCTAATTTCTCAATTTCAACAAATTGGACAAATTGGACTTAATACACCAAATCATTACTTCAATCATCAATCTTACATCCAATTCAAGTCTCAACACAATGAAACAACTCAAGATCAAATCTAGGTCATTTAAGAGTGGGTCAACAACTCTAGAATAGCAACATGGTTTCATAAACCTTAAAAGATTACATATAACTACAATAGTCATATCCTTTCTTCATCATACATGCTTTACAATTTCACCAAAGTTTTCCATCAACAAAAACCACAAAGAACAAAGAAAGAATAACCTAGGATATCAAATATGAAAGCCTAGATCCTAAGGAACAATTTCCCTACTAATAGTAAGTTGGAGAAAACTTACTAAAATCAAGCTTTCTTGGATTTTTCTTTCTTTCTCTCTTCTTCTCAAGTTCTTCAAGCTTTCTTCAATGGAGTTTTACTTTTGTAAATGTGTATTAGGTTAAACTAAATGAAAACAATTTATACTTGTCAAATTTTAGCCTTGGCCGAAATTATACACAAGCATATACAACAAATTTTCATTTCAATTTCATTTCAAATGCATTTGGTCAACTTGGACAAATATCTTATAACAACTTTATTAGATATTTATTTTGGTCAACAATGCAACTAACATCATTAACTTTAATTATCCTAACATAAGATATTTATATTTTAATTAATTTAATCATTTAACAATTAAATAATCATTAATTAATTAATCAAATACAAATATATTAAATATATGTATAATATTTACATTAAATATTAAAAACATATATTCATTTAGGATAAAAGTCAAATAACTCATTTTGACTATTAATTAATGTGTATTTAAATTAATCAAGTATTAAATGTAAATACACAATAATTAAGCAAATGACTATCTAGTCTCTTTAGCATGTATCTTGCGTTTAACCATTAAACGACTTTATAAATAATCAATATTATTATTTATGTTGCTCTAGTGCTCAACGAGTATGTTTCATTATTGAGACTCTCTAGGTTCAGGTATATCCGTCACGAAATCTAATTTCGTGTCCATAATCTATCCACCCGTAGATTATGACGATCACGGATAATCTCGCTAAACCATACAGGTCGAGGTCATCGCAAATGTATAATTCCTCCTCACAGGTATCCGGATAAATCCCAGAGATATAGATATGAACGTCAAATCTCTATCGGGATTATCCAGTCGACTATTCTATTAGCAATCTCAAAAAGAATGTTTAGAACTAGCTTCTAAACTTACCACGGGCCCATGGTTTTATCTGATTGCTAATCATATGGACTACCTATGCTCTGGTACACAGAACTGACGGATCCTATCTTGATACACATAGGACACCCTGAGGATCTATCTACACCCAACGAACAGGCGGAGGTCTGATCTAAATAGATCGGTGACGTGACTGCCATCTAAGTGTAGAAGATGTCTCATGTGCCCACAATGGCATCTCAAGTCTAAGAATCACAAGTGCTACTCAACCCAAGAAGATTCTTATTGACGCTGGTGTACCATCCATTAAGAATCTTCGGTGAGTCGTTCAGTGTTTATCCGCTATAAACACCTACACGTCTATACTAGTCTCCAAGACTAATGGTTCATTGAGAAACCATTGGAATCATATATTCCAGTATACGACATGTACCGGTCTCAACGGGTTTACTTACTGACCAAGTAGTGTAAACCTTGACCAGGAACTGTCTGAGAATGACAACGTCATGATACGACTCAATGTCCGTTGCGACGCTTTTGCAACTGTACCATGACTAATCATTCTAAGGTCATTACGTCTTTACCATATAAAAGATTAGATTATATTATAGAAACTGCATATATTATTACTAATAATAATGTTTTACAGAAGTATTTAACAAAATACAACCGGGAATTGGCGCTCTGAGCACCAACCCCTACAAAATCTCCCACTTGCTCTAGTGCCAATATCGATTGTATCTAATACCCATCGACTCCACGTGTTATCAAAACTTCGGAGGTATGGCCTTCGTCAGCGGGTCTGCTACGTTGTCTTCACTCGGTACCTTGCACACGACAATATCCCCTCGCGACACGATCTCTCGAATGATGTGGTACTTGCGTTCCACATGCTTCGACTTCTGATGCGCCCTCGGTTCCTTTGCTTGCGCAATGGCTCCAGTATTATCACAGTATAACGGAATCGCATTCTCGATACTTGGGACAACTCCCAATTCTGTGATAAAATTCTTTATCCACACAGCCTCTTTTGCGGCTTCAGAAGCTGCAATATATTCCGCCTCAGTGGTGGAATCAGCTGTCGATCCCTGTTTGGAACTCTTCCAACAAACTGCACCTCCGTTAAGGGTAAAGACAAATCCAGATGTAGACTTTCTATCATCGGGATCCGATTGGAAATCGGAGTCTGTATACCCATTAACCTGCAGTTCGTTTCCTCCATATATTATCAACTTATCCTTAGTACCTTTAAGATACTTTAGGATATGTTTAATGGCCATCCAATGGTCATTACCTGGATTGGACTGATATCGACTAGTTACGCTAACAGCGAAACTGATATCAGGCCTCGTACATAACATGGCATACATTATGCTACCCAAACACGAAGCATAAGGTTGGTTAGACATTCTAACCTTCTCATCTTCTGTTTGTGGACACATCTTCTTGGAAAGATGAATCCCATGTCTGAACGGTATGTTTGCTGTCTTACAGTTACCAAGCTATACCGTTCCAAGATCTTATCTACGTACGTTGATTGGGATAACCCAATCAGCCTCCTTTGTCTATCTCTATAGAGTTTTATCCCTAAAACATAGGAAGCTTCTCCCAGGTCCTTCATGGAGAAATTCTTACAGAGGTACGCTTTGACGCTTTGTAACATACCTAAATCATTCCCAATGATTAGGATGTCATCAACATATAGGACTAAAAATACGACCATGCTCCCACTGGCCTTCTGATACACACAGGATTCTTCCGAATTCTAAGAAAACCAGACGATCTAATAATCTCGTCGAATCGAAGATTCCAACTTCGTGAAGCTTGTTTAAGTCCATAAATGGACTTCTTAAGCTTACAAACCATACCCGAGGTTTGGCTGGATGTGAAACCTTCCGGCTGTTCCATATAGATTTCTTCATCAAGAAACCATTTAGAAAAGCCGTTTTGACATCCATTTGCCAAATCTCGTAGTCATGATACGCAGCTATAGAAAGCAAAATCCGGATAGACTTAAGCATTGCTACCGGCGAAAAAGTTTCATCGTAGTCGACGCCAGGTCGCTGCGTGTAACCTTTTGCTACCAGTCGGGCCTTGTAAGTTTCAACCTTACCGTCAGGCCCGCGCTTCCTCTTGTAAACCCATTTACAACCGATAGGAACAATTCCTTCGGGAAGCGGAATCAAGTCCCAAACTTGATTTTCATGCATTGAGTCTATCTCGGATTTCATGGCACTTTGCCATTTCACGGAGTCGA
This sequence comes from Zanthoxylum bungeanum, assembly GCA_019454045.1. NCBI lineage: Eukaryota > Viridiplantae > Streptophyta > Magnoliopsida > Sapindales > Rutaceae > Zanthoxylum > Zanthoxylum bungeanum. Next base: position 79,296 of record SKCR01030203.1, read on the forward strand.
TGTCCAACATCGATTCTCTATAGGTGAAAGGATCTGTCTCTTCAACTAAGAGAACATCCAGACTCTTTTCTTGTATCAAATACAAGCGTTCAGGAGGTCTAGATACCCTTTCCGACCTACGGAGTGTGTGTGTTGAAGGTCCTTCATCTACTTGAACTTCAGGTTCCTCCGTTGGTTCGTTGTTTTCAGGTTGGACTTCATCAAGCTCAACCTGTCTATGATCACCACCTTCTGACAAAAATTCTACTTCTAGAAATTTTGCGAAGCGAGCTACGAACACATTTCGATGCTCGGTATCATAGAACAGATATCCCCTCGTATTTGAGGGATATCCAACAAACCTAAACTTTTGCCCTCGAGGCGAAAGCTTACTTTGCTGAGTCACCCTGACATAGGCAGGACAACCCCAAACCTTAATATAATTAAGATTCGGTCTCCTACCGAACCATATCTCATACGGTGTCGTAGGAACAGCCTTTGAAGGAATCTTATTCAAAAGATGTGCGGCTGTTAAGAGACAGTAGCCCCATAAGTAATAGGGCAAATCTGTGAAACTCAACATCGATCGGACCATATCCAATAAAGTCCGATTTCTCCTTTCAGATACACCATTGTGCTGTGGTGTACCTGGAGGAGTATATTGAGCGAGAATCCCATTCTCCTTCATATAATCCATGAACTCACCACTCATATATTCGCCGCCTCGATCTGATCGAAGGCATTTAATATATTTACCAGTTTGTTTTTCTACTTCATTTCGGAACTCTTTGAACTTTTCAAAGGTTTCCGATTTATGTCGCATCAAATACACATAACCGTACCGTGACAAATCATCGGTAAAGGTAACGAAGTACGAATAACCACTGTGAGCAGTTTGACTTAGTGGACCACATACATCAGAATGTACGAGTTCCAGTAAGTTAGTGGCACGGTGTCCAACACCAGAAAATGGGGCCTTGGTCATTTTACCCTGAATGACAGGATTCACAAGTTGGATAGGATTCAATGGTAAGATCTGATATCAAACCATTCCTAACCAATTGGGTAAGGCGTTTAACGCCAATGTGACCAAGTCTCATATGCCAAAGTTCAGTATTATTAATTACAGGTAAACTACGTTTATTAACTCCAGTATTTAATATATCTTTTGAAGTTTGCAATGTATAATGACCATGCTGGTTTGGACAACTAAGGATCTGAATATTATTTCTATCATATAAATACAAAGAACTATTCTTAATATTCATACAAAAGCCTTCTGTATCAATACAAAAAGTGATATAATATTAGCGACACATCCTGGTACAAAATGACAGTCATTAACAAAAGTGTCCCATTCGGCAATGAGATCTCGCATACTCCCACTGCAACTGCATCCAAAGAGTCTCCACTCCCGAACCGCAACTGCATCTCCCCTGGCTTCAGCCTCCTACTTTCCTTCAGCACCTGCAACGAATTGCAAATGTGAATGGGACAAGCAGAATCTAAAATCCAGCTGGATGTAACGGCTTCACAAGCCAAAGATAAATCAATAACTGGAAAAATAAAAGTACCTGATGTAGAAGCTCTGTCTCTCCTCATTTGGGCAATGTAATCAGGACAGTTCCTTTTCCAGTGCCCAACTTTGCCGCAGTGGTGGCATTTGTCTTCAGAAGCCCTTTTGGGCTTGGCTATCTTCGCCTGCTGTTGAGGACCAAGGCCTTCCTCTTCTTCTTCCCTTCTTGTTCTTTCCCTTGGACATTCCTTGGGAAGAAGCCGAAAGAGAAGTAGATCTAGGAGGGCGAGTCGGTACTCCCTTCTTAAGGTCCTCTTCTGCCGTGAGCAACATCCTATGTAGCTCCTGGTAGGTGCAGACAGTCCCGTGCATGTTGAAGTACATCACAAACTGGCGGAATGAAGCTGGCAGAGAACCAAGAATGACACTCCTACCGAGAATGTCATTCAGGATGAGATTATGTTGCCTCAATTGATCGATCAAATCGATCATTTGAAGAACATGTGGGCTAACACTTTGCCCCTCATCCAGACGCGCATGGAACAGTTCCATGGCGACCTTGTGAACAATAACCTGTTCCTGGTTCTCGAACGATTGTCTTAATCGCGTTATCATACTATAGGAATCTGATGTTCCATAGTATTGTTGCTTGAGTTTCGGAGAGAGCGAACTAAGGATGTATGATTTAACCCTTAAATCATCATTCTTCCAAGCTTCAAAAACTTGGCGTTCCTCCTCCGAAGCATCCTCACCCACTGCAAGGGGTAAAGGACCCTCAAGAACATAACCCAACTTTTCGGAATCGAGGACAATCCTCAAATCCAATTCCCAGTCTGTAAAGTTCTCAGCGCCTTTTAGTTTGTTCGCATCTAACATACGCGCAAACTGGTTTGTGGATTGACCCGCCATCGCAAATCTATCATATAGATCACGAAAAACGGTTAGCAGAAATTAAGCAGTTTCATATAATATCAAAAGCATAAACTAGATCATGGATTTTTAATCTAATATGCCCCTCCCACTAAATCATGCAATACTGTAATCCCAAAACAGAATACAAATATTTAATAATTAAATTAAATATAAATAGTGAAAGGTGGATCCCGTGAATATATTTCAGCTCACAGCAGAGGCACGGTCTCGCCTACGTATATTCATCAGGTAGACAACTCATTTGTCAATCACTCAAAAGTGACTCCTAAGTATCCGGTCCTGGCCGTTTCTCGTTGTCGCTGCGAAGGCAGGCCCACAAGGAGACGTACCAAGGTAATACTCGTCAATGATAAACTCAAGTTACTTACGTAATCCTGACAGCTAGGGCACGTTCAGAATTCCGCTTTTACTTGAATTTATCTAGTATCAGATATACATCCGGTATAAATAAATCTTTATCGGCTACACCCTCACAGCAGAGGCACGGTCTCGGATGTAGTCACAAAGAAGTATTCATAAACCGTATTGACAAGACGGACCATATAACATGCATCAAATACATAATTACATTAAAACCTTATTATTAGGGATTTTCCGCTAAGTGTCATACACCCTAAATCTAATCAAATTAGTTCCTAATAAGCATGCATAAAGTCAAGAAAACATGATTAAACATTGATTCAATGAAGGCTAATCATTTTAGGTGGCCTAGAATCAGACTCGCTCTGATACCATTTTGAAGGGGTTATTTAGGGGGTGAATCCGGTAACGCAGCGGAAGCGGTGAAAATCCGATTTTCAGATTTCAAAACTTTTTCTTGGATTAAATAAATAAACATATTTATTTAATACCAATAATCAAATAATGAAATAAAATTTCAAATGAATCAATTCAAGTGAAATTACCAAATTACCCTTATATGGTATTTTGTCCATTTTAGTCCGAAATTGATCCAATCAATTTTGAATGATTCTAAATCATTTCTAAGATGAACTTAGCATGTTCAAAACATCAAAACACCAAAAGACACAAAATCCCCAAATTCCATCCAATGCCGTGAGCCTCATTTGGGGGCTTAATGACCATTTGGTCATTTCATGTCTCAAAACTCATCTAAATGAAATCCAATCAACATGAAACTTTGCATGCATCATATACACACCCAAATGCTCAACATATCTGAAAAGCCCCAAATTTGGAATTGGTTATAAACCCTAATTTTTCAATTTCCACAAATTGGACAAATTGGACTTAATACATTAAATCAATTACTTCAATCATCAATCTTTCATCCAATTCAAGTCTCAACACAATGAAACAACTCAAGATCAAATCTAGGTCATTTAAGAGTGGGTCAACAACTCTAGAATAGCAACATGGTTTCATAAACCTTAAAAGATACATATAACTACAATAGTCATATCCTTTCTTCATCATACATGCTTTACAATTTCACCAAAGTTTTCCATCAACAAAAACCACAAAGAACAAAGAAAGAAATAACCTTAGGATATCAAATATGAAAGCCTAGATCCTAAGGAACAATTTCCCTACTAATAGTAAGTTGGAGAAAACTTACTAAAATCAAGCTTTCTTGGATTTTTCTTTCTTTCTCAAAGTTCTTCAAGCTTTCTTCAATGGAGTTTTACTTTTGTGAAATGTGTATTAGGTTAAACTAAATGAAAACAATTTATACTTGTCAAATTTTAGCCTTGGCCGAAATTATACACAAGCATATACAACAAATTTTCATTTCAATTTCATTTCAAATGCATTTGGTCAACTTGGACAAATATCTTATAAACAACTTTATTAGATATTTATTTTGGTCAACAAATGCAACTAACATCATTAACTTTAATTATCCTAACATAAGATATTTATATTTTAATTAATTTAATCATTTAACAATTAAATAATCAATTAATTAATCAAATACAAATATATTAAATATATGTATAATATTTACATTAAATATTAAAAACATATATACATTTAGGATAAAAGTCAAATAACTCATTTTGACTATTAATTAATGTGTATTTAAATTAATCAAGTATTAAATGTAAATACACAATAATTAAGTAAATGACTATCTAGTCTTTAGCATGTATCTATCTTGCGTTTAACCATTAAACGACTTTATAAATAATCAATATTATTTATTTATGTTGCTCTAGTGCTAACGAGTATGTTTCATTATTGAGACTCTCTAGGTTCAGGTATATCCGTCACGAAATCAAATTTCGTGTCCATAATCTATCCACCCGTAGATTATGACGATCACGGATAATCTCGCTAACCATACAGGTCGAGGTCATCGCAAATGTATAATTCCTCCGTCACAGGTATCCGGATAAATCCCAGAGATATAGATGTAAACGTCAAATCTCTATCGGGATTATCCAGTCGACTATTCTATTAGCAATCTCAAAAAGAATGTTTAGAACTAGCTTCTAAACTTACCACGGGCCCATGGTTTTATCTGATTGCTAATCATATGGACTACCTATGCTCTGGTACACAGAACTGACGGATCCTATCTTGATACACATAGGACACCTGAGGATCTATCTACACCCAACGAACAGGCGGAGGTCTGATCTAAATAGATCGGTGACGTGACTGCCATCTAAGTGTAGAAGATGTCTCATGTGCCCACAATGGCATCTCAAGTCTAAGAATCACAAGTGCTACTCAACCCAAGAAGATTCTTATTGACGCTGGTGTACCATCCATTAAGAATCTTCGGTGAGTCGTTCAGTGTTTATCCGCTATAAACACCTACACGTCTATACTAGTCTCCAAGACTAATGGTTCATTGAGAAACCATTGGAATCATATATTCCAGTATACGACATGTACCGGTCTCAACGGGTTTACTATACTGACCAAGTAGTGTAAACCTTGACCAGGAACTGTCTGAGAATGACAACGTCATGATACGACTCAATGTCCGTTGCGACGCTTTTGCAACTGTACCATGACTAATCATTCTAAGGTCATTACGTCTTTACCATATAAAATAGATTATTATATTATAGAAACTGCATATATTATTCTAATAATAATGTTTTACAGAAGTATTTAACAAAATACAACCGGGAATTGGCGCTCTGAGCACCAACCCCTACAAATATTACTACCAAATTTCCATTAAGCTGTTAGATGTGATACAAGATTATGCAATGAGAGTTATATAGATGAATGAATGAAAAAAAGAAAGCATGACCAACATTGCGCACAAAAAAAAGGAATAAGATGCATGGTAAAAAATGACATTTTGAAAAAAAACGATTAAGCGCATAATAAACAACGCGGCAAAACACCGTGGCAAAGGTAGCATATGGCGTTTTTCCTCGAATGGAGGACCTTAAGACCACCCTGGTTAAGCCCATGCTCACATATCACATAATGAATGAGATAATAAAATGCAATAAAAGGAAAAAGTTGTTTTTTTTCGTTAAACAGCGATAAATCGCGTAATAAATAGCGCGGAAAAACATCATGGCAAAGGTAGCCTTATGGCGTTTTCCCTCGAATGGAGGACCTTAAAACCACCTAGTTAAGCCCATGCGCACATATTACATAGTGCATAAAAAATGAAATAAACAAACAAAAGATATCGGATATCGTATACCTACCGGACTGAAAACATCTCTCTCATCCAATCAAGTATACATCATCCGGCGCGGCGAAGTATCGTGGTAAAGGATTTTAACCCCTTTAGGGGACCTTTCATCGCACTTACTAAGCTCATACGCATCATCTCCATACGACATAAATAAATGATATGCGGAAATTAAAAGACAGAAAAATTAAACGGCAAAAAATTAAATGAACAAGATAACATAAAATCAATAAGTGCCGTTTGCTCAAGTGGTACGTGGAATTGTGGCCCAAGTACAGACCGCAACTACCGTCCATTCGGATTTGGCTACGGAATTTACGTCTGGGTTTCCATCCTATATACCACAAGAGACAACACTTCCATTCATCCAAAATCCACAACAAACATCATATACACAACAAATGCCACAAATACAGAAAATATAATCAAAGTAAATGACCAGAAATTAAATAGAAATAAGTGTGAAAAATACCCTCAGGTCTAACCTTTTTAGTTGTCCTCGGACTTGCGTTTCGCGGAGATCGGAAGGGATGAAGGTTCCTTACTTTTCCGGTTCACTAGCTTCGCGTTTTGGCTCGCTGTTCCACTGTTTTTTTCCCACTGTTTTGGCGTCATTTTGCTGCTATTTTTTGACGTGTCTTCTGCTCACTGTTTCAGGTCCTGTTCTTCTGTTTCGGCTTCATTTTGCTACTATTTTTGACGTGTCTTCTGCTCACTGTTTCAGGTCTTGTTCTTCTGTTTTAGTGGACTGCTATGCGTGTTTTTTTAAGGTTTTAAGTGTAGTTTTTTTTTTGTGATTGTTTAATAAGGATTAAAAAGTGCAGTTTTTGTTCACTGTTTTAAGGATTTTAGGGACTGTTTTAAGAGGATTTGGGCTTCTGTTTAGGGGTGTTAAACAGTGCAGTTCAGGCGTGTAAAACAGTGCAGTTTGGGCGTGAATGGGGCAGCTGTTTGGGCGTGAATGTGGCTTCTGTTTTGGTGGTTATTTGGTGGTGTATAGGCGTTTATGGGGCTGGTTTTGAGTGTTTATTAATGGGTGTGGTTCAGTGGTTGTAAGGGCTGTATGGGGGGATGTTGTTCTCGGTGAAGGAGGGGAGTGTTTTGATTTGGCTAAGGAGGGTTTTGCTTGTGGTGGTCTCGACTTTGAAGGATTTTGGTGTTCTGGATTCGGCTAATGGTGAGTTTGGTTTGTTTTGGATTCGGCTATGGTGGTTGTTGGTGCTTTGGATTCGGCTATGGAGGATAGTTGCTTGTGGTGGATTCGGTTATGGTGGAGGATTAAGGCTCTTGTTGTCTCGGCTATGAAAGAGATGGTTAGGGCTCTTTGTTCTCTTTTTGTGTATATGTTAAGTGTTTTGATGTCTTGGGCATGTATTAGAGAGAATTGAGAGATGGTGTGGCTAGGTTAATGCATGTTTATATAGAAGAGAGCTAGGGTTTGCCCTTGTCTCACAAAGAAGAGATCTAGTTTCCAAATTAGGAGTCATAAGAATGGTATACACAAGATTGAGGGGGGACAAAATATTTTAAATTAGGAAGTCAACTATTTTAAATTGGTAGATGTCTTATTAGATTAGGAAGTCAAATATTTGATTGGTTTTAATTGGTTAGGATTGATTTTAATTAGGCATATCTTCTTTTTAATTTTAGTATATGATATATTCAAATTATTTAAATTAGGCATGATTTTAGTTTAAGTTTGGTAAATGTTTTATTTATTTAATTATTTAATTAATTATATTAATATCTTATTTAGTTAATGTTTTAATTAATATTTATTTATTTAATTTGGGGGTATTTTAAGGGTGATGGGCGTGTGGGCCTTGGTGGGTGGGAGTGGGCTTGGCTAGGTGCATGTTAATTTAGTTAAGTGTTTGGGCTAAGTTTGTGTGGGCTAGGTGGGGTGAGAAGGCTAAGTTCATGTGGACTAGGTGTGCGTGGGCCGGGTTTAGGTGTCTCGGGCCGGGCATAAATTTTAAAATAGAAAACAAGCGAGTTACTTGAAGCCAAACTAGTGAACTTAATCCGTCAATGAGTCAATTCTTGACACTTCCCTTCTGATGTCCGTTTCCCGCGGTTTTCGTAACTTAAAAGGTAGTGGTCTCCAAATAAGACTCCTCATCGGGTTTCACATGCAAAAATGCAATGCCTACAGTCGCCCCCACTTTGATGGGGCTTGTGCAGTGTGTGACAGTGACAGTCCTATCAAAGTCTATGCAATGCATTTTCTTACTTACCTGGCTAGCTAGCTGTCTTGAGCTGAGCTGATACTGCAGTGGACCTCGATCCTGAGACGCATCTCCATACTGCTGATGATGTGGGCCTCGCCCGCAAAATGATGTGATGTGGATCTTTGCTCCTCAGCCGATATGGGCTTCGCCCCCAAGCTGACATGATGTGATGTGGAGCCTCGCTCCCCAACCGATATGGGCCTCGCCCCCAAGCTGGTACAATGTGGAGCTTCGCTCCTCAGCCGATATGGGCTTCGCCCCCAAGCTGACATGATGTGATGTGGAGCCTCGCTCCCCAGCCGATATGGGCCTCGCCCCCAAGCTGGTACAATGTGGAGCCTCGCTCCTCAGCCGATATGGGCTTCACCCCCAAGCTGATATGATGTGATGTGGAGCCTTGCTCCCCAGCCGATATGGGCCTCGCCCCCAAGCTGGTACAATGTGGAGCCTTGCTCCTCAACCGATATGGGCCTCGCCCCCAAGCTGATATGATGTGATGTGGACTTTGCCCTCCGAGACCCATACCCGGAACTTAACTTCATTGGGACCTCATTCTTCAGAATACTGCCCAGATCAAATACTGTGCTTTTACTATCTCTGATTGGCTTACTGCTCGCTCTTTTCCGTCTTCAACACATGTTTACACAAAACAGAACAAACACAAAAATATGCAATATAAGTTACGTGTATGCATGTATGCAGGAGTTTTCTTATTCCGTTGGGTTATGTCTTCCACTGGCGACCAAGTCTTCTCAAGCAAAGTACAACTTCAACCTGTCAACATTGATTGGTTCTGTGAATTCATTTCCCTCGAGGTCTGACAACTTTACTGCTCCATTTCCCATGACTTTCTGAATGATGTAAGGTCCTTCCCAGTTCGGCCTGAATTTCCCTCTCGGATCTGTCGTCGACGGCCTCGACTGCTTAAGTACCAAATCACCCTTTCTGATCTTTGTGGGACGTACTTTCTTGTTGAAGGCCCGGGCTAGTCTCTTTTGATATAACTGCATGTGATGCAAGGCTCTTATCCATTCTGACTCAGGTAACTCTGTCTCTGCTAATACCCTCATAGACTGTATTTCCATTTCCACCGGTAGTACCGCTTCCATCCCGTACACTAAAGAGTAAGGTGTTGCACCCATTGCTGTTCTGACTGACGTTCTGTACCCCCACAAGGCATACGGTAGTCTCTCAGCCCAATCCCTGCAGTTCTCTGTCATCTTAGCCAGAATTGTCTTTACAGTCTTGTTGGCTGCCTCAACTGCCCCATTCGCTTGTGGCCTGTAAGGTGATGACTTATGATGGCCTATCCCGTACTTTTGTAGCATTGCCTTTGTCTCTCCTTGAAACTGTACCCCATTGTCCGTGACCACGTGGTGCGGCATACCATACCGACAAATGAGGTTCCGTGCTATGAACTTGGCCATCTGTTTTGCTGTAACGTTCCGGAACGACTCAGCTTCTACCCATTTTGAGAAGTAATCCACTGCTACTACTATGAAGCGATGCCCATTAGATGCATTCGGTCGAATTTCCCCGATCATGTCAATCCCCCATGCTGAGAACGGCCATGGCTCTGACAGCCCATGCAACTCTGTATGTGGCAGATGACTCAGATTGCCATGTATCTGACAGTCGTGATAGTGCTTTACCATCCTTGCGCAGTCTGTCTCCATAGTCGACCAAAAAAACCCCTGTCTCACTATCTTGCGGGACAAGTTCAACCCAATCATGTGCGGACCACATACCCTGGCATGTACCTCTTCCATCACTTTCTGAGCTTATTCTTTTCTTAAACATTTCAACTGAATGCCGTTTGCTTGCCTTTTGTACAGTTCTCCTTTCAAGATCACATACTGAGAGGCCAATTTCTGAATGGCCAATCTATCTTTTCTGCCTGCCCCTTTTGGAATTCCCCGTGCTCTAGATACCTCTGAATGTCATGGTACCAAGGCTTACCGTCGTCAATTTCCACTTCCAAAACTTTCTCTGTCTCATAAATCGGCATGTTTGCTGTAGTCAATACCAATGGTCTCATCACTAACTTCTCTGGATTTTCCCAAGTAGCTGCAAGTGTGGCTAGTGCATCTGCCATCTGATTCTCTTCTCGCGGCAAGTGCTGAAACTTACAATTGGGGATGTCATGGGCCAACTCTCTGAGGTGGAAAAGATAGGGCTTCAATCGTTCCTCTTTCAATTCCCATTCTCCTTGCAACTGACGGATTACCAGCATCGAATCTCCATAGACCTCAACACTTTCAGCTTTCAATGCTATCAATGCAGTCAACCCAAAAGCACAGGCTTCATATTCGGCCATGATGTTTGTTACTATGAATGTTAACCTCTTGGCCATGGGCAAAGTTTCTCCCTCGGGGTCACTATCACAATTCCAATTTCGGCTCCTTTGCAATTAACTGCTCCGTCGAAATACATTTTCCATCCCTGAACTGCTATAGCACTGATTTCTTCATCTGGGAACTCAAACTTATACTGATCCCCCTCAACAGGTTGCATTGCTAGAAACTCTGCTACTGCTCGCCCTTTGATCACTTTGGAGGTGAGATATTCCATGTCAAACTCTGTCAGCAATACCAACCATATGCCCAACTTTCCTACTAGCGAAGGCACCGAATGAAGATATTTCAGAGGATTCTCATTTGCCACTACCTGGATCTTGTATGACTGGAAGTAATGTCGCAACTTTCTGGAAGCCCATACCACTGCAAGACAGATCTTCTCAACCTCCTGATATCGAGCCTCATACGGGAGCATCTTCTTACTCAGATAGTAAACGGCATGTTCTACCCCTGTCTCATCTGCCTGTACCATCATCGCCCCCATTACTTCTGATTCTATAGCCAAATACAATATCAAAGGTCTGCCCGGTCTCGGAGGTTTCAATACAGGTGGCTTTACCAAGTACTCTCTGATTCTGTCGAAGGCTGTCTGACACTGTTCATTCCATTTTACTGGCTGGTCTTTTCTCAACAGCTTAAAGATAGGCTCACACGCTGAAGTCAACTTGGCAATGAACCGACTGATATACTAAATCTTCCCAAGGAACTGTTGGATAATATGACCCATAGCGTCACTATTTGCACAGATCATTGTGTTGCTGTAGCAAATTAACTATGTAACAAGGAAATTGCACTCTCGTCATTTGTGATTAGATCACCATAGATATATAAATGAAGAGAGGTCCCTATGATTAGTTCCTGGATTGAGATGATATGAGACAGTATCAGTCCACGAAGGATTAATCATTAAATATCCATAGCCGTAGTATTATCGAGACTGGACATCGATAATGCGGAATAGGCTAGTATTGCACTTGTGCGCGTTTTGAGGGCACAACGGCATAGTTCTCATATATATAAGTATTGGATACTTGTGCAAGTGCGATAGGAGGTCGTGTTTCACCGATGGTACGGGAAACAGCTTCGCTCTGGATAGACCCTTCGGAATCCCATTGGTATTATGACTAGGTGTCTATGGGAGGCCGAAATCAAGGTAGGTGTGTATAGTCTTAACCTGAGACTTACATCGCTAATACTTACGACAATCGGTAAACTTTGGTTTTGGTGGTGGGGGATCTTAACTGGTTCTGTGTACACCACTTCTGGGTTTATCAGAGAATCGTAGTGTATTGGATGTGATGTCAAGACGGAAGTGTCACTCCAGTCATAATGGAGATGATGTCACGCAGGATACGGTATTAGTGCTCTTCAGTGATGCGCATCCAATCGTGATATTATGACCAGGTCATGAATATCCGATTATAGAGACTAGTTACCAGACATCCGATATGTGTTTCGGACGGGGCAGACACTTATTCAGCCCCAGCCCTAGCACGTGATTATCCGATACTGGGCCGATATGCACAATACATTAGTATACTACGCTTGATACAGATCTTTGATATTCTTTGATGAATATGTCCGGAGAACTTGGGAAGACTTGGTGCTTTGCTAGGAGTCGACCTTGTCTCGTAAATCGGTAGAACGTAGTACTTGGTACGTACGTGATTCGGATACTCCGACGACCGTATTTACTGCCAGATTATCCGGGGATCTCATGGGTCGCTTCCCGATAATCCACCGATGACGCACAACTCGCACTCTTGAATAATCTTGGATTATAATAGAAGAGAGAGAAGATTAATCTAGGATTCATAACGGAGATATTTATCCGGGATAAAATGTCGTCTAAAGAGAGAGAACGATTAATTTGGAATTGATCGATAAATTAATATATTCGATATATTAAATGAAATTAGATTTCGACGCGGAATTAAAATTAGATTTTAATTCGGGCAAACGAGTTAATTTAGAATTAATTCGTTAGCGACGTAAATAATAATTTCGCCAGGCGCAATTATTTATTTAAATTCGATTGAATTAACGTCGCGACGTAAGCTCGGTATTTCGGAAATATCAAACCCGAATGCGTGAGTGCACGTGGGCCCACTTTCATTTGGAAACGTGTGGGGCCCACATGACACATGTCATTTTATGCATTATTTTATTCTAATGCATTGCATGTTGATAGTGTACATTGCACTCAATGTCATTGCATGGAAATTGAGTGTTTGACACTCTAAGCCATTGCATGTTTTGTGTCATAAATTTATTATTAATTTAATAAATATTATGGCATAAATATAAATTGATTTTTGGTAAATCTTTTTCAACTTAACACACAATTCAATCTCTCTCAAACTCTCTCTTCTCCTCACGCCAAAACACATTCTGCTCACTGTTTTTTACTTGTTTTGGGCGTGACTTTAGGGGAGCAAGGGTTGGGTTTTCATGGTGAAAACCGCAAGTGCTAGCACACTACGAGTCTTGCGAAGGTGGTAGGGAGGTTCGACCATGAGACGGGATCCATCCGACGAAGCTAGGAGCTCCGTTTCTTCACTTAAATTTCTGTTTTGCAGGGCAGTGGACTGGTTGCAGTGGCGTGAGCAAGGCAGTACGTTTTTGGCCTTGATTCGTCTTCAAATCGACATAACCGATCAATGTGAGTATTCCGCTACCTCCGTTGATGTGTTCACGCATGTTTTCATGTCTTGATTTGATCTTGGGACCTTAGAATATACCAACAATGGCATCAAGAGCTAATGTTGCAAGCATGAAAAATGTAGGGCTTAAAATTTGGGTAAATGTTTGTTGAGCATGATTTGAATAAAGTGAATGTTTGAGTATGCTTATAACATGTTTAATTAAGGTTTGATTGGATCAATTTAATGAAATAATGATTGGATCAATTTTCCCCAATTGATGGAGCTTGGCCGAATGGTATAAGGCATTTGGAGATTTGGAATTTTTTTGATT